>CAAKHD010013446.1:88463-119854 GCA_901007705.1 Fistularia tabacaria
GGCCTCACGCTCCTCGTGTGTGTGTGTGTGTGTGTGTGTGTGTGTGTGTGTGTGTGTGTGTGTGTGTGTGTGTGTGTGTGTGTGTGTGTGTGTGATGTTGGAGAGGGGTTTGCGTCTCCATCTAAAGTGTGCCACATTTATACAGGGAGGTACTTTCCTGACTCCCAGAGGAGGCGTGAAAGTTCCGTGGCTGCAAATACGACTCCGACATGTTTCCCTGGTTACATCAGCACTCCGGTAGTTGGGGCGGGGATAGGTGTGGGGTGGGTGGGGGTGGTGGATCCAAGCTGGTGACGCGCTGCGCGACGACTGCAGCAATATGGGGCGCCTCCTGCATTGCTCCGTCAGATGCAGGTGATGAAATGAATTCCTGTCAAGGCTTTTCTGCTCTTTTTCAAAAGCGCTGAAACCAATCTGGGATTTCAAGCACTGATGCAAAAGATGTCATTTGTTGGAGAATAGAATTAGAAATAAAAGAAAAGAAAAGAAGCACCAAAATAAAAACCAGTGCAATCGAAAAAAACCTACTCATTACGACACGTAACAACGGAAAAATTCTTGTATTGTGTACTTCATGCAAAAACTACCAATATAATGCCTGTCTTTTTCTCTAAATGTATAATCAATAAATTGTCACTTGTGATTGGGCTCATATGCACACACACACAGAGGCACATTCTCAGGCTTATCTCTGCGAGATCCTATCTGCAGCGCCGTGGATAGAACAGTATTGTGATAACAGAGGTCGCCTCCCTGGGTTTGAGAATTGGACCGACGTCGAACATGCCGTGAAGATTTTATTAAATCAATGAGAGCCTTTGTCTCTATAGCGATACTTGTCATCAGATCAAGCAAGCAAGATGTGCGTAGTCAGAACCCCGCAAAAAGTGCAGAGAAAAGATGAGCCCCGGAAACGATCGTTGGAAAAGGGGCTCTACACTGGAACAGGCATGTCACGGCGTATGTGTCCCCCCTCCTACACCATCGTCTAATCCCCACGACTGTAATTACCGTGTTAGGAACAACACCAGCAGCCACATCTGATAAGCCTGTTAGCAGGAAATCAAAGTGGAGTGTGTAGATCCCTCTTATTATGGACAAATTTACAGGGCGGTTAATTCAAATGGTGGGGATCTGCAGCCATGATGAAATAATTACTGTACGTTAAAAGCCTCTGTTTGACGGCCCTGCGCGGTTTTAAATAATATGAGATAAGATAAGATAATTAAGATGCAACTTTGTGCTGCAGCAGCAAAAGTCACAGTGCAAGAGGCAGGCTGGGAATTTACAAGAAAAATTACAACACAATTAAAAACACGGAATTACCCATAGAATTTACATTGGATAACAATAAGATAATACGATTAGAGTGAAAACATTTCATGTTGCCGTTTTAAAATATTGTTAAACATGATTTTCATTGGTGTGTAAGGTGATATTTTAATGCATTTACTTCGTCAGGCCTTTGTAGAAACTATTTAGATACTGGTTCCAGTTTCATGTGGGACAGCAGGTAATGTTAGCGAACCAATGTTTTTAGCTCTAGTATGGCCTCTGGGCCAATTCCCTCTACACCCAAGGATGTACCACATGGTGATTTTCCTGATTTTCCCTGGGTTTCACAGTTTGGCAGAGTTGGAAGCAGTCAGCACTAGTTTGGAGAGAGTGGGCACAGATATCTGTCAGTCTCTGAGGGGAACAGACATGACTTCAGTTGCTGTCAATCAAATATGTTAGAAATATTGAATCAATCGGGGCGTGTGTGCTGATTACTATCCCAACACATGTTGCCAACAGCCAGTGAAAAAGAGGGGGCAGGACAAAGGAAATAGCATCAAAAGCTGACAGGAATTAGGGAGAAAATCAAAACAACAATGGGGAGCTGCGAAGGAGGGAAAGGGATGACAAACCAAACAGGACGACAGTCGTGGAGGACAGCGGCTAGCTGCGCTAACAATAGCGAAAGCTCGCTGTTTGTAGACCATGTTTGTTCACCCTATAAACTGTGGTTCTCGTAGATACAGTTGCTCTGGCCCAGAGTTCGAGTTGTCTGTCATTGGTTACGTGATCTTTCAATCCACGGTGACAATCAAGCAGTGACTTGCATGCATGAACTTCTTCTTCTTCCACACACACTTTGCTGGATTTCTTTCGCCTCCTTTCCATGGCTGTTTGGTCGCTTGCTGTTAGAAATTACAGCCACACAGATAATCCAGGGAATTAGTGTTAGCAGTGTGCTAACACTGTTTAAAATGTAAAAATTTAATTTCAGTGTGTTTTCCATGATCAGCATATTCAGGTAAGATTCTAGGACCCAGAGTATCTACGAATAATAACTCTATACGCTTGAGTATTACAGTATCTCCTGTTGCTGTGCGGATTGTGTAGTTTCTGCTCTCAGTTGCGCATCGTCCGTTAACAAATCATATTCCGGCTCATGCAAACATGCATCGTGCACGTCGCCTTCTGCCTGCCAGCTGCCGTAAAGACACAGGGCGCATTATTAAAAGAACAGCAGGAGCTATTTCAGTCCGTCCTAATCAGCTTGGGTTTCCATGCGACCCCCGCACGGATTTCTAATGATAAAATGACAGAAGGTTCTCCTCGCTGTTCCGACCAAGTGTAAGACCCCTGTCGCATCTGGTTACCCAGCATGCATTTCCGTAGTCTATTTCCATCACTGGCTGTCCAACGCCATTATAGCAATAAGTACCAACATTGTGCGCTTGGAAAGTCTTGCTAATCACGCGTTCTAATTAATGAAAATGGCGGTTCGCTGCACTTTGGAGATTTTGCTGTCGGTTTGGATTCGAAGTTTAACTTGAGTTAAACCTGCTTTCTTTGGGATATTTGTGATAGAGGTCTGAGATTCACCAGAGTCACGGATCAGTCTTTATTACATGCCATTTTTGTACTGGCCAGTTTTCACACTTAACCCACCCCAAATGAGATGACTGATTATTATTGGCTCACTTTAGTAAGCAGGAGACTTTAGGGACAGGTAACTATGATTTAATCCAAGCGGCATAATCAGATAAGAGCAAAAGCTAAATTTGAGAAAGACTTTTCAGGAATGTATCCGTTATCAAATGAAGTTCTTGGAAAGAATGATTTGTCCGACATTTTTTAACCTCCTTTTTATCAAAAAGCACTATTTACTACAACCTCCAACTTGATTATTAATAAAGTGACCCATTAATGTAGAGAAACAAACAACTGGACCACTTTTATCGGCACACAGAGGGACCATGTAATCTCTCTGATCCGTCGCCCGAAGCCTTAAACTGCCAGAAACCCAAACAGTCAGTGGTTGAAAGTTGTCTCGGATATATTTATATTTATATTTTGGTCAAGCGTGTGAAGTTTTCTGGGGTTTTCTACACAAATACGGTTTGTGAATGTATTTCATGTGACGGGTTATTAAAAATTAAATACAGCGCTCAACATCGTTCTCGTAACACAAATATAGAATTAATATTGTGGACTTAGTAAAAAGAAAATGTCGAGTTCTGGTAGTGATGTTTGAGTGGATACTTGACATGACAAGAAGAAAAAAGGGGTGAGAGGAGAAAGGTATTAAAAAAAAGAAAGCAAATGTTTCTTATGAACTGAAACCTGTTTATCCTGTTGCTCCATCTAATTCTGCTTCCAGGAAGCTGGTGATTTCATCACTTTCATTCACTGAGATGAAAGACAGCTTTCCTGCAGTCCTCGAGGACCTCTGCGCACTTCACCCTGAGATTTGTCACGAAAGTAGATCCAGCTACATGTGTGCTTATGTATACCCCTTCGCGAGGCCACTCCCCCATTACACAGGCTGCCGAATCACAGCACAGTATAGAATAAGGACAAGCAGAAGCACAGCATCATAACAGCAAGTCTCTGGAGACACCTATGTAACACTCCGATTTATCAGTTGACTTCTACTATAGATGTAGTATAATGTTGTCCCTGATGTACTTTCAATTGCGACACCTATTACCCGGAGCGGTTGAAAGGGAAAATACTATTGTATAGAGGTACAATATGGTAGCTGGCTGCCTGTGTTTTATTCCGAAAATCCTCATCCATTTTTCGATATGTAACCAGATCGAATAATGAGCTTCAGTACATCACATACCTCTGGAGCGTGGCTGTGTTTTGTTTTAAAAGAAGTAACTTGTATTATTGCTAATGCTAACCTACTTAGAGTCGACACAAATATATTAACACAATATCTCAGACACGCAAAAAAACAAGGCTACAAGAAGTCGTTTAGGAGACACACACTTGACTTGTGTTATTGTACATACAGTCTCCTCGTCCCCTCAGCGCTCAGTTCGCAAGCATCTCAGGGGAGTCGTCACATCCACGGCTATTTTCAGGCCCTTTTCATTAACAGTGCGAAGAGCGCTGTTTCAGCTCAGCAGTAAAAGAGGAATGGCAGCTGTGTTCGGGGTGATGCTGTTAGGGGACAACAGCGTCGGCCGACTTTTCTCCAAATGAAGCAAAATTAATCTTTAATGAGGAGTCTGCGGGCGGGAGGAACTCAGTGGGAGGTGGAATTGGGTACCAAAACATATTGTCATGAAGAATTGGGAGGTTGAGAGGTGTACACTAAAACAGGCCTAGTGGGGTGATGGCAGCCTACAGTGAGGAAGCACAGGACGTGGAGGCATTCACTTCTGAGGGTCCAGAAACAATATAAAATTGAAAGTAACATAATTCTCAGGACAGAATATCCAGTTCTTCATCAGCAGTTTCCAACAGGCACAGGACGAAGGACACAGAAAAATTCCCCTTTCAGTTTTGTCAGCTTGTTTTTTCTGCAGCTAATTTGCTAATTTGCTCTTTCCCTCTGTGGATTATATTTTTTATTCTTTGGGTAGAAGATGCTCTTCATTTCCCTTAGCAAATCCGTCGACAATCGCCAAATTACCAAAGTACAACACTGAAAACCAGGAACTATTCAAGTCATGTCAAGTCATATTTTATTAATATTACTTATATTATATATATATAGACCAGCCGCTCCCTTAATTTAGTACCTCATCGTCCGCAAATCCTTAGCGTCCGAGCTCGTAGATGCCAACTACTCCTGCACACTAGCAGCTTCCCAAGGAAACTCCTGTTCCTCCCCAAGGCAGTAACTATGTCCTGACATAACCTCTAAATCCATCTCTGGAACCCCGATGGCCCCTTCCAAGCTTCTGACACTAGACATAATACAAGCGTGGACCCGTTCCAAGAGTCAAGGGAACGTTGCTTTTTTGGCCGTTCTGATTCACACAAACCTTTGTCAAGGTCAGGGAATTCAAAAGCGCGGTTTTGACTCAGGGCCGGTTATATATTTTATTTATTTTTCCGTTGCCCAGGCTCTTCCCCGGATTTCTTCCCTGCCAGATTATGCCCATGCACACTCACATCGGATCAGCAGGAAAAGCGTGTCCATGCGAAATGGGACGAGCTGCTCATCTCAGCTCACAGGCAGGGGGAAGACAAAAAATCCGATTTCAAAATCAAGTCCAATTTTATTTACAAAGTGCCAGTTCTCAAAGGAGACAGAAAGAGGAAGATACAGGAGGAGGGTAGAAGAATAAGCACCAATGCTGATGGATCTGTTACCATTAAAATCTATTACTACCAATAGCGATGGCAGTTGCATGGATAATTCATTCATTTATTATCTATACTGCCTATCCTGTCAGGGTCACAGCTGACACTGGGCAATAGTGATATACAGCAATTCACTCTTTCATTCACATGTTTTATTAACCATACAACTGTTCACTGTCATATGCACATCATATCGAGACATACTATTCTCTTGCTCATTCATATGTCTGGGCGATTAAGGCGTCCCCAACACCCTCCATGTTTTTGGACTGCAGGAGGAAACCAGAGAAACAAGGGGAAGCCCACACAGACAAGGGGGGGAACTTGCAAACTTCATACAGAAAAGCCCTCTGTCAGAACCTGCCTGCTTCGAGGCAGAAGCGCTAACTGCTGCGCCACTGTGCCGCCCTTAATAGCGGAAATGATCCATTAATAACTTACGGAAGCCATAAGGTTACAATCATTGCGTAAAGACGGGATCAGAGGAGTGGGAAGAATGAGAGAGGTGCATCATGGGATATTCCTAAGGCAGACTCGGCCTACGGCAACATAATCAGGAGCTCGCCAAAGCCAAACTTAACAATTTGCTTTCTCAAAAAGGAATGTTTAAGCCCTATACTTAAACCTCGAGAGGATGTCCTAGTTGCTTGCAGAAATACCTATCCCAGCCACTAGGGCGTGTGTGTTTTTCTCTCTATTTTTCAGGGGTCACCTGAGACCTGTCAAGAAATTGTCCGAAACCACGGCCCCGCCAGAGCCTATTTTTTTTTAACCGTAGTCGAGCTTCGGCAAGCCGTGGATTATTATATCTATCTATTACTTTTTATCAATTTGCATTTGCACTGTATTATTATAAGCTTGTCAGTCACAAATACACACTTTCCAACCTGTACAGGAGGTTCTCGACAGGCCGATTGAAAAGCCTGATGAATTAATCATGAGTCACGGGGCTTTCTTTTTTCTTTTTGCATGCAGATCCAACACTTTGCATATTTTAAAGGCGGGGAGGAGGAGAGGGGGTTTGGCTTCCCCCCCTGAACGTGCTTGTGAAATATACCTTGGTGACCTTCGGTGAACGTTTGTTCAACCTTGAACCCTAGAGGCACTCGTATCATTTTGTAGCAGAGAGGCTAATTGTGCTTGGGCTGTCAAGTTGTCACACCCAGCATAAAAGCCCACCAGTCTTCACCATCTCCTAAATTGATAACATACTCTCCTTGGAAACCTGAGTACCACAGATGCAGTATTTGCTTTGAGAATGCTAATAGAGAAGTACAGAGAAGGTGAGAGGGAGCTGTATTGTGCTTTTGTAGTCCTAGAAAAAGCATATGACAGGTCGCCGAGAGAGGAACTCTGGTATTGTATGAGGAAGTCTGGAGTAACAGAGAAGTATGTTAGACTGGTCAAGGACATGTATGCTGGTTGTGAGACAGTGGTGAAGTGTGCTGTAGGTGAAACAGAGAAGTTCAAGGTGGGGGTGGGACTTCATCAGGGATCAGCTCTGAGCCCCTTCTTGTTTGCAGTGGTGATGGAGAGGCTGACAGATGAGGTTAGACAGGAATCTCCATGGACCATGATGTTTGCAGATGATTTTGTGATCTGTAGTGAGAGCAGGGAACAGGTTGAGGAAAATCTTGAGAGGTGGAGGTATGCTCTGGAAAGGAGAGGAATGAAGGTTAGTCGCAGCATGACAGAATATATGTGTGTAAGTGAGAGGAACCCGGTTGGAACGGTGAGGCTACAGGGAGTGGAGATCAAGAAGTTGGAGGATTTGAGATACTTTGGGTCAACGGTCCAGAGCAACGGAGAGTGTGGAAAAGAGGTTAAGGAACGGGTTCAAGCAGGTTGGAATGGGTGGAGAAAAGTTTCAGGGGTTCTTTTTGTTGAAGAATATCAGCCAGAATCAAAGGAAAGGTGTACAAAACAGTGGCGAGACCAGCGATGCTGTAAGGTTTGGAGACAGTGGCACTGAACATAAGACAGGAGGCAGAGCTGGAGGTAGCAGAGTTGAAGATGTTGAGGTTCTCTTTAGGAGTGACGAGGATGGATAGGATCAGGAATGAGTCCATCTGGGGACAGCTCATGTTAGATGTTTTGGAGAGAAGGTCAGAGAAGCCAGACTGAGATGGTTGGGTCATGTACAGAGGAGGGATAGGAAGGGATGTATAGATATATTGGTAGACGGATGCTGGAATTGGAGATAGGAGGTCAGGAGGTCTAGATGAAGAGCAAAGAGAAGATTTATGGACGTAGTGAGAGAAGAAATGACGGTAGTCGGTGTGAGAGAGAAGGATACAGAGAATAGGGTTAAATGGAGGAGGTTGATTCACTGTGGCATCCCCTGAAAGGGAAAAGCCGAAAGGAAAAGAAGAAGAAGACTCTGCTTGGAAACCTGGTTCGCAGGATATCGATTCCCAAAAACATGGGCTCTTTCAACCCTCAGATCGGAGAATACTCCACCGGTATCCCTATTTTGTGACTCGGGCGGCAATAAGTATCCCAAATCAACAAGTCAAGACGCGGTGTACTGGCCACGTCCCAAGTTTTACCAACATTCTTGGAGAGTTCAACAATCGTAGCCATATCAGATTGGTTGGAAATTGAAGATTCCTGTTCAGTGACAGCATCAAACCAAACACTGACATTAAATGTTCCATTTGCAAGATTCTCGCAGCATTGAATCTGCCCCGACAGGCGTCCCATCCTGCTCCATTATTCGCTGCAAACATTTTTGATCCCATCCAGAACCAGCTTTGAACAGCCTTTGGTGTACTCTTTGTGATCGGACTTTCACCATACAATGGCGTCCCACTGAGAATGGCATTGCTTTTTAACAGCAAAAGATGATTTGTTCACCGCCAGATAAAAGTTCTTACATAGTGAGGGTTCCTTGGCGGGTAATGTTTGCTTTTCATTAGCGGTAGCCACACATTGGATCCGGTTGCAGTGTAAAAACAAGGTCTTTCATCGGTGGAGTTTGGGCTTGCTCACCACCACTCCCCGGTAAAAGATGTACCCTCAAAAAGAAAAGGCTGAGAGCTTTATTTGGGTTTACATTTCCTTTTAAATGTATTTTCAGGAAATGTTTTTTGAGACTTTATGGAGAGTTTTGATTAGTGTTAGCGTATCAGAGCTGACCGCGGTGAAGGTGTAGGTTGTTGGTTGCGCTCCGGGTTTGAGTTTGTTTGTCAAGACGAGTCATAATAAAGGACCAGTTCCAGTTTTGCGGACGCAGGGAGGAGCTGGCAGCCGCTGTCCCGGCCTCTCCGGCTACAGTCGCGCTGAATGCAGGCCATTGTTAGCTGGCAAAAAAACAAAACCATGGAGCCACCAGACCATGGAACACTCACCACCCAGCCCCCAGTAGTGGCCTAGATTCTGGGGCGCTGCGCTAGTTTGGTGCCCTTCTTCATCTGCTGCTGTAGAGATTCCACCCTCAGGCAGAGCTCCATGTGTCACTTGGCCCTCATTCAAACAGAAATTACAAACCTTTTTTTTTTACATGCAGAGATGCTGGAGGTAAATATTAGCACTGCTGTGGTTGAATTCCCCCCCTCTGGTCAACAAGAACACACACACAAACACACACAAACAGCAGCAACCGTCTGAATGTGAGTGCGCATCATGGACTTACATTAGAGAAGTGAAAGTTGCCGACCAAAATAAAGCTAGTTTTATTACTCAACTAATTAATTAATAGATAAATTGATAAATCATTAAATAGAGTAAGTTATGTTGTTCCAACTGTCTGACTTCAAAGAATTTTTACCACCTTCAGTGTAGTGAAGAGAAAAGGCGGTGGAAAGGCAAACCCCTCTAAAATGTGTCACGTCGTACAAGCCAAAGGAGAATCGTTATATTCAAAGCTATTGTCAAATTGAGTTATTTGAGTGGTTCCATCAGCTCTTCAGCTTCGCCAAATACTGGGAAAATGCTGTTGTAGCCAGATGAAACATGAAAAAGTCTTCTCATAAATTCACCCAAGTAATCTATTCAATGTGCTGCAATTTCTCTTATTATAATCACACGTATCAGTGCATGTAATTGTTATTAAAATGTAATGTTCTAGTTATTTAAGATAACCTTTTCAAAACAAACCATGCCTCAAAAACTGATAAAGCAAGTATCAATTTGTGAATTGATTGATTCACCGACGAGATGAAAGGAGGTAAGCCATTGATGAAAACTGATAAGTTTCTTGTTTTGCGATGTTGATCATCGTTCCTACTATTAAACATGGTGGGATTATAAAACAAGTGTAATTATTTTTTTTGTCATCATCGAACTAAAAAATGCAGAAAAAGTAAGAAACAAAACTAAAAAAAGTAAGAAACAAGCCACATGGAGAAAAAAGTACAAACTGCATTTGAGGCTATTGATTCTTTCTCTTCTCTTCCTTTCTTCCTGTCATTCTTTATTTCTCCTCCCCCACCATTAAAATTCTAAACTACAACCCAGATGAAACCCAACCAAAAGTAATCCCAGCGCTGAAAGGTGAACGACTTGTTGGAAAGCACGCCGCGTCTCACTCAAAGACCCTTTGTTCGGCCGATGATTCCACCAACCCTGCCGGACACCGGCAGAGAGAGAGGGAGAGAGAAAGATTGACAGACGGAGTTGGTGGGGAGAGAGGGAAAGTGAATTAAGGTTAAAAGTGGAGGCGAGAATCAGAAAAGGAACGGAGATTCTGCTGCCAGCAGGAGGTGATAATAAAGCAGGAGCCAGGGGGAGATAATAAAATGGGTGATAGAGGGCAACAATAAAGAAAAGAAGGAGGAGAAAAGTCTGAGCAGACTGATATCGAGAAACATGGAGGGAAAAAGACGTGGATGGAAAATGACAAGTCGGGCTGAAGAGACAAACGAGAGGCAGAGGGGAGGAAAGTGTGGATTTGGCGAGCGAGAGAGCGAGAGAGAGAATATGTGAGTGTGGAGTGAGGGATGGATTGTGATGGACTTTTGTGTGTGAGGACGAGATGGAGGGAGAGAGGGAGAGGGCAGAAGGCGCGTTTCACAAAAGGCTTTTGTTGTGAAAGTGGCCATTTTGATTCCTCCCCCGGTTCTTGGTGGCTCCACTCCTCTGTCAGCTCCTCCACCCATACAATGATAGAATTTACTGCACATGTGAAAAAAAAACACCGGCGGCTCTGTGCTGGGTGTCCCCGGGCTGGAGGACTGCATTTGTACGGGAATACTTCCACTACTCCAACTAATAATAATAACACAAATACGAAGTAATAATAATTCGCTAACAAGAATCCATGAGCATCGGTTCCGACTAAAATAACCAAGAGATTAACTAGAACGAAACAAGGAGGTCTCATACTACAGGGCGCCGTTCTGTGTGGAGTTTGCATGTTCTCCCAGGTTCCCAGGTTTCCTCCAACCATCGTAAAACATGCATTAAATTGCAAAGAGGTGTGAATTAAGATTGAATGGATATTTGTCTCTATATGTGGCCCTCTGAGTGACTGGCAACAGGTCTAGGGTGAACCCCCCTTCTTGCCCAATGACAACTGGGATTTGCTCCAGCCCCCCGAGGACCGTGCTTGCATTGATAGTGATTGAATGACGTTGCTGGTGCAATTCTTCTATCGACCCGGGCTCATCCTGTTTCTCGTTGTATTTCCAGAAAGTTGCAATCTTCATGCCAAGTCCCCGCCACTTTGTGTTTCGATATATCAAGTCCCCATATTCACTGTCACAATATATCACATCATAAAAAATATCGCATACTGTGTGCTCAGACAAACTATGCTGTATTATGTTGCGATGTCGTATTATGTCTTCTTTAGTTACATAATAACATGTTAACTGTTGTTTTCTTATCACTCTCTCAGCTCAACACTAGTCCGCACCTCTGTTCTGACTTAATTTACACATATTTCAGACCTTGGTAGTTATTATCAGTGTTTCTGTATTGCAGTTGTGCATCTAAACCTGGAGCCAACTTAGCAGCCATAGGGGTTCATTAATAGTTGATTAATAGTTAATTATTATCCGAGGCGCCTGTGATTATTTGCCTAAATGGTAATTAAAGCCAGCAACACAGATGCGATGTCCAAGTTACCTCATCAGGGTGAAAGCAGGAGGACTCAAACACACACACACAGACACACACACAAACACACACACACACATATCGGGTGTGGAAAGACAATGCGTGATGCAACAGATGTGTAAAACACAACGCAGGTGATATTAGACGGGATTAACAGGATTTCATCCGCAAAGGGATGAAAGAGGGGAGACTGTTTTCACCGCCGAGATATTGCACTTGTTCACAAAGACGCGGCACCCACCTTTTTCATGTATAAGAAATGAGACAAGAGGCAGGGTGTAGTCTGGCTCTGTGTGTACTGCAGCAGTACACAAATCCAGGGGGTATTTTGTACCGCCAGGCAAAAAGAGCCCGCTCACCTGCATTGATCCTGTCCAGCCCAGGAGCCTCTGATTCAGACTCCTCTGTCATACATTTCTCATACATGAAACCGAAAGCGGCCCATAGCCCCGATGCAGCCCTTCACTGGGTTACGCAACCGAACAGAAGTTTGTTTTCCTTTTCCCTTTCTTCCTCTCTCTCTCTCCTTCTCCTGACCATCTGCTCGTTGGTTAATCACCACAAAGCCGGCAGATTGTAGGCAAACCACAACACGCCGGCACCTATAGTAACGACAGAGAAGCTCCAAGCCCCGTAAATTCAGCTGGGACATGAGAGTGAGTCATTGCAAGGGCTTAATATTATGGGCTGTCTCTCCCCTTGATGTTGCTCGGGCTAATTAAGCTACCCAGGTCTGTTTGAAGTGCGCAAGAAGCTTGCATTAACTCCCTGCCTTATGCAGTGCCGTGTTTTCACATGTGATTTGAATAGGGGGGGGTGCACCCAGATCTTTTTGTAGATACACCTGTTATTGTGTTATTGTGCTTATTTCCTGGGATTTATTTTTTATGAAATAATATAAAACACTGTTTATGCATGGGAATTGCAATTCCCACTCGTTTGATTGACATATTGAGATGATCGGAACGGCTATTTTTAGATGTGCGCAATTAACTGGGACTCCTCCAGCCCTGGGGCTCCACAGGTGCTCAGGTGACGCAAAAAGGTGGTGCATGCTGACCCCTGCTGTTGATGCCTGCTATGGCCCTTGCATGGGGTCAAAAAAAGGTCACACTTTCTTCTCCACCTGACCCCCCCCTGCAGGATTGGGGTGCTGTGCGCATACGCCGCCAACCAGAACCTGAGCTCTCAAGTCAAGAACATACGGCGGCTGGTCAACAGCAACATGAGGGACCTGCACACCTTCGCCAACGACACGCCAATGGTACGACGCTGAGCTGCACACTCACATCGGCTGCACGTCCTCACATTCATGGTGAACAATAAAAGCCATTTTTTGAGGTATAAAGACACCTGTAAAATATGTATAAAGACACGCCTTTGTTAAGATCTGGCGTTCACGTCTCATTTAGGCCGTCGCCTTAGCACTGCTCATTCGCACTTCAGCTTTGGATTTCTTCACCTTGTGTTTTCATGAAGCCTGACGGAAATTCCGTGACACGTTTTAATTGTGGAAGACACACACACATAGACCGACGCCTGGGCAGGATCATCCATTGCGCTGGAAGACCTTCAAGAAGTTTTCTCATCAAATTTACAAAAGTTTTCTTACCAAATTTAATCAAGAGGGAATTAAAATCAAAAATCTCAATTTGTGCAAGAGGAACTCATTGTCACTCAGACAGGGTCTTCTTTCATTCATTCATTCATTCATTTTCTATACCGTCTATCCCAGCTGTCATGTGGGGGGGGTTCACCCTGAACAGAGCCATATATAGACATACAACCTTTCACCCTCTCATCCCTCTCATTCACATGTAATACAATAGAAGCTCGGTTTACAGATTTGATTTGGTATATGACTTCGTTCACCAACTGAAATGTTTGCAAACCAAATCCATATCTCCCATTGACGTCAGTGTAAATCCAATTGATCTGCTCTCCAGCCCAGAAAAACATACTCTATTCTTCTGAAACATTTTTATCGATTCATTTTATGGCAAAAACACAGAAAAAATGAAAGATTACCTTTATTACCAAAACAACATGGAAAGTCAAGCCTCTCAGACCCTTGCTACCTCTATCTCCAGCAAGCTGCCTTTCATTCATCCAAACAAACAATTACTTTTCTACTTCTTCTTGAGACCTTTGCTTTGATAGCGTAGCCACATCTTTAGTCACATCTGCCGCCTTTAGCTTATCTTTGTACTTCAGGATATTTCAGATGGATAGACATAGCCATATCGTTGTCCTCGGTGGGACCTGTAAAAAAAAGCAATACTCTCAAATGTAGCTACCATTTCCTTCTTCAGATCAACTGTAATTATTGACTTCTTCTTAACACCTCTATCACTAGCACTTTTCTTTTTTTTGGGAGCCATAATGAAGGCTGACTTACTGGAAAAAGAAAAAAAAAAAACGCAGTACCATGTACGACTGCTGCTACGCTACTGTGCTACAATGCAGAAAGCCTGTGACTTTTTTGTTTGTGTCTTCATGCGCCGAGGCTTTTTTGCCGTTCGATTCAAAATCAGATCTAAAACTCTTTTTGGAGGCCAATTCGTTTGTGATTAGGGGCATTCGTGAGCTGGGGTTCGACTGAATAGACAAACAACCATTTACTCTGTCATTCAGACATCACAGAAACATTCAGACAATTCACTCTGTCATTCATCCGTCCTGGCAATTAGTCAACTGCATGTTTATGGACTGTGGGAAGAAACGCGCGCAGACACTGGGAAAACATGAAAGCTCCACACAGGAAGATCCCCAGTCGGAATCAATCCAAGGACCTTCTTGCTGTGAGGCGGAAACACAAACCGCTGCACCACCTTGCCACCCCTCTTTTATCCTACTCATCCTACTCTCTTTTTTTTATTTTGACAGGTGAACACAATCTGTGCGTCAGGCTCCTGTGACACGAATAAACCATCACTTCCGCGGCACCACTTGTTAAAAACTCTCCCTCTGCTCTGTTTGTGCTTCCTGTTTTGCAGCAAATTGATTACCTCATATCCCAGTATGCCACCGCCAAGAACAAAGTCATCTACGACCTAGATAGTAAGTAGACCACCTCCACGCTCTGATCCTGAGTGAAGTGGACACACGAGTCTGGATTGTATCTCCTGCTTATTATCTGAGTTCCCTTTCCTTGACTTGTTTGCACAACAGATTTGTGACATAACTGGGTCTAGACAGCAATGGTTCCAGTGGTCCCCGGAGTACACGATCCTACTTTCCTCCTGCAATCACATTGCAATCCGTTTATGAATGTTAAGACCCGCCAAAGCAACAATAGGGCTCATGGATGAGCATGTGGATGTCTGACACTGTTGTTCTCCGCAGATATAGGCCCATTGTTGGGCGGAAGGATACACAAGCAGCTGGAAAAGGAGGTCCACCCCGCCCTGGACCGAGTGCTCGGAATGGCAGGAGGTATATTAACTTTTTTTTTGTTGTTTTTTTGTTGTTGGTTTTTTTTTCATTTCCTCCCCCTGTCACAATACCATCAGGTGCCTTGAAAATCCCGGCAGAGAGATGCAATATCGTGGCTGAATTGAAGATATTATCACTTTGAGAGTCCCAGCCAAAGCAACACTGAAATAAACAAAGATAACAGTAAACAACACATAACTCGGGAAATTGACTTGACATATTGATCCTTGAAGGTGATGTGTGCCAACGCTGACGAACTGATGAATGTCAGATATCAGCCAATGAAAGCAGTTGGGCCAATCCGTCAATCAGGATTACATAAAGATTCTGGTTCTTCTGCATAAGCACAGATTTATATCAATGTAATCTTGGGACTGTTTATGAAACCGCCTGAATAATCTGGTCTTTTAATTTATCTGATAATAATAATGTCATGATAATCTCGCCGACTGACTAATGCATTCAGTGGAAACTGTAACTTTTGGTTTGTGATATAATTGTGTAATAACAGCTCAGAATGTGTTCTTTTTTCATGTGCGTGTGTGTGAAGTGAAAATCGACAGAGCCATCAAAGGTAACACTAACTGGATCCCAACCTCTGACCCCTCCCCCTCGTGAACTCTGAAAGTGGTGCTCCTCCGATTTGTTCGTTCCATCTGTGACCCTCCTTCAGCGTTTTGGATCCCACCCCACCCCACCAGCTCCACCACCACCACCACCCAAGCTCCTGGAGCGGCATCTTAATTTGTACATTAAAACTGCACCACCCAGTTTCCCACTTCAGAAACCACAAACAATTATTTATTTACTTATCCATTACGACTGAAGAAAGCCCTGCCTGTTTCTAAACTCAGCTGAAGGTTTAAGTCTAAAGTGGGACTTGTCCAGCTCTGAGTCCGGTTGTCTTATCCACTCTTGACCGGGACCCAAGTGATGGGATGGCAGTCTGACTTGAACTTGGGGTTATGTGGGATCGAAGCTACGCTTACATCCATCGAGAAATGATGGCCAGTGCAGCTTTAATTGTTTTTAAGGTCATCAACAAACATCAGCATTTGTACCCTGCCCTAAACCCCTCTCCCTTCCTGTTTCCCCACGTGCTTAGTGAACCCAGCAGTGACGGTGTCCATCCCAGCCCCTTTACTCGGCCAAAAAGACCTGCCTGGAAGTCACCCGGTCTGGTGACTACTCGATGTCAGCCACAATTTAGGACTGATTGGATGATCTTTGAAGATCTATTAAAATCAAAAACATTAGATGTGATTGGGTTGGCCTTTCATCATTTATATAGAAAAAAGGATTGGTACATTAATGTTGAATGTAATCCGAATAAATTAAATTCAGGACTCTTTAATCTCAGAGATGATATGTCTTTCCAACTTTAACCAAGGAAGCTTCATTTTTCTTGATACTCCCCCTTTGTTTGTTTCTGTTTCTTAAACTTGTAACAACAACAGTACATCGCCTTTATTATCATTATTAAAGAAAAAGAAAAAGAAACCGCTCAACAAAATAGCAAAACTTAACAAAGCGGCTTGACAGTGAGACATAATTGCGGCGCGAATCTCTGGCTGTCACTTTATGATTTATGAGATGGCGTTGATGCCGTTTAAGTTCCGCTATGTTCTTAAAAGACCTGAAGACATAAAAATGCCATCACCTGTCTGAGGACAGGAGTCATGGGTACTTCACAACTCGCACGGCAAGGTGATTGTAGTATCTATGGATTACCGCATTGGATCCGTCTGTGTTTAGCGACATCATAATAAATTCACAGTTTTCCTTCCTGCTCTCCTGCATCTTTTATACATCCAAGGATACCGGAGTATTTCACGACTAATCCCTTCAGAGTTCATAAGTTGGCCGTGGGCTATTTTTCTGATTGTTACATAACACACAAACACAGTTGGGGAGCTTGTGTGGTGCCAGGTTCAATCTAGGCTTTGGGGGGGGGTCTACGCCAGAGCAGCAGCTGTGAATTTAGCTGGAGCTGTGTTTGAAGTCATATTGTTGTAATTCAATATATTATTTTCAAGGAACAGGCTTTGAGGACAGAGCAGACGGACACCTTGTCATTGTCTTTCACTTTAAACCAGGGGTGGGACTCGATTAAAAATGAATCTATGATGAATGAATGAATCTAATTAATTCGAGGCTTTGTCATTGATCAATCGAAATTAATTGCATAACAATATTTGACACAAGAATCATTTTGTTTGATGGATGAATCGATATATGTGAGCTTAAATTTCACAATCCGGTTTATTTTCCCATTTGTCTACATCACAGAACAATAGATGAGTGCAGAAAACACACCTGTGTCTCTTCAGTGTGACCCGTTCTACTTCCATTCCATCTTCATACAGCTGCTGGATACGTTTTGACGTTGTCTTTCGGGACAGCAGTTAGTAATTCTCATCAGCTGGATCAGTCTGCAGCCCCTCCTATAACCTCTTATCTTTGAACACGGAGAACAGCTTGCTCTGCAGTCCACAGCGACCCATCCCGCCAATTAGGTGGTCGCTTTATCTGACGTGGACTTGGACGATTTGTTTCTGAATTTGATCCCCCCGGTCCAGTGTCTTCATCAGCAAAGTTACCATTATCGACCTGCATGCTTGTAAAAAACTAGCATAACTGACCTGCGTGCTAGTTGCGTGCTGGCTCCAAGATGTGTAGCATGGAGGTGATAGTTCTTCCATGATATGCATTTAGAGCAAAGAAATCATTTTTTTATGCTGATACCTAAAGATCCCCTCATTTGCCTCCACTATTATGCTATTGCACCATGCATCAGTGTAATCTGTCCCCAGGAATTCGTGCACTGAGAAACGTTCCGCGTGCAAATTGAAGTATGATCAAAATGTGTTAATTCTCTGAACCATTTTATTTTCTGCAATGAATTAATCAAAATTCATTCTCTTAGACCAGAGACCCCTGCAATGTGCAGTCACAGCAGATCTGTGCGGTTTTATAGTCTCTGTCCACCTCCATGGTTTGAATCATATAGAAAATTTACAGAAAGCTTCCCCCATCTGAGGAATGTAGTGTAAAATTGTGGGATATTGTTTTTACTTGTTTCCCAGCAACCATCTTGTCTCAATGAAAATATGCGGCAAGATATTTGACAAGACCCGTCGGTTGCTTAGCATCTCCTTTCATGTGTCCAGACCCCGTTTCATTCCAACATCTCTTCCATAATGCGGCCCCGCTGTGACTTTCTGCCTACTCACCTGTGCACGTGTCTCTGTGCAGCCATGCGGGAAACCAAGGAGGCCCTGGAGAACGTCAGCGTGTCCCTGGAAGTCCTCAAGGAAGCCACGGGGAAACTCAATTTCAACCTGAGCCTCGTCCGGATGAACATCGACCGCACCCTGAATGACCCGGGCTGCCATGACGAAGAGTCGGATGCCACCACAGCCCAGCTGTGCCGCAACATCCGCCAGTCGCTGCAGCAGCTTCAGATCAGCGCCAACTTCACGAGGGTACGGGGTAGAGTAGCTGAAGCAATAAGTGAAGATGATTTTTAATTGAAATATGGCTAAAGCCTCGCTCATGAAAATGTGAAGATTAACTGATTGACGAATGTACTCACTTTGTATGCCGAAGGGCAGGGAAAAATGCTAATGCTAAATTTGACTGTTCCAGCTCCCCAGTGTGAATTCCCAGTTGGAGAGGGTGAAGGATCTGATGAGGACGGACCTCATAGCAATCATCCAGAGGGTGGGTCTGGTGCGCTCCTGTAACCGCCTTCATATAGTGAAAACTCTGGATAAATGTCATCATAATTTCTCTTATTTTGCTGGGTTGGCCTGGCAACACAATCGAACGCACTGAAATATGTTTCCATGGCAGCAGCATCAGGTGTCTGCCAGGTGACTCCTAGATAAAGCGACTGATGCAGGGGGGCTGATTCTTGTCAGGTTTACGTCATGTGTCAACCACAATCATATCAGAGTGGCCTGAGGCAATGGTAGGGCACCATTTTCTTGGTGTCCTGGATGTAAACAAACACTTGAGGAATGCACCAGGGGACAGGTCACTGGTGTAGTTATTTTTTCTTCTCTTAATTTTATTGTTGGTGTGAATCTACAGTACGGACAAGGGCTTCGCTGACTTGTCTTATGAATGCACCGTGCTCCCAATAGAAGCTTAAATCATTGATTGCAACTGATTTCACAGACCCCTAGCTAAGGCTCACAGACCCCAGCTTGAGAACCACAGATTTTTTGAGCCTCCACCCACCACTACATAACCCTCTGTCCGGATTCCCACTTTGACCTTTTCAACGTCTTTGTTTGATACCAGTTGAGACATTTGTTGAGGATGTTGTCGTACTTGTGGTAGGAAATGTGACCCCAGCTTTTCAAAACTACGCAGGTGGGCTGTCGAGGAGCATATGATTGACAGGTGAAGTCAGGGAAGTGATAGATGTTACAAAGAATAACCTTGAGGCAATATGACATCCACGGAAATAAAGAAAAAAGAAATCTTAAAAAACTAATTCATAAAAGCGACGAAAAGGCCCGCAGTAACTTACCAATACTTTCTATTGACTTCCTCCCTGACAGGGCTACGCCTCCTTGAACAGCACACCAGACATGGTCATCGAGCAGACCAGGGTTGCCGTGGAGAGTAAGATACATCACATTTCCTCTCACCATATATGATAACATCGACTTGAGGAGATTTGAATTGTATCCACCTGCTTCGGTGAAACCTAACATTTCCCTCCCAGGCGTCCAAGGGCTGGTGGACGGTATCGGCACCAACATCAGCAGTTTCTCCAAGGCCTTCCCAGTGCAGAGCAGCCTCTCCAACTTCACCATCTTCGTCAGTCACGCCCACGCCAAGATTGAGGACCACTACCCTGAAATTGACAAGTTGGACTTCTATAGGTAGACTCACCCGAAAACATCGGCCTGTACATTGACAGGATGCACTTCCCGTAATAGTCAGATTAATTAGTATATCTATTTTTTATTTTTTACTCAATATTTTATTTGAGACAACGGTATGACTGGAGACATGGCTTACGATGGATTACTGATTACTGAAAAGCTAGCGCCCAATTGTATTGCTGGCTTCCTCTAATAATTGTTTTTGAATGAATGAATGAATACTTTATTGATCCCCAAGGGGAAATTTGTGTGTTCCAGTAGCAGTTGAACTGCTGCAACAAGCTGCAGTCTTCCAGCGCCATCTTAAGCAGGAAAGAGGGGAGAACAAGGGGAAAGGAGAGGGGAACAAAAGCCAGGGGGGCACAGTTTGGGATGAGGAAAAAACGCCTCAGCACATCAGCAACATAATAAGACATTGCAGTAAGATATTAACAATGCACGTGTGGAAGGGTGGAGGGTGTTGGGGTGGGGAAGGTGTCTAATCACGGACACTGGAGGCCTAGCATGCTGCCCGATAAAGGCATCCGCACTGGCCTCCGTATGCTGCTCTGCAACGAGGGGAAGGGGAGGGGATGGGAGCCAAGAAGGTGTTGAGTTGAGAGGGTGTGTGGATTATGTGTCTTCATGTATGTACTGTATGTGTGAGCCCGCAGACTTCAATCTCCATTCCGACCCTCCCAAATATCTCCGATGACGAAGATACGGCCGATGTCATGGAGATGAACTCGGAGAGTTCTGATACAGAGACAGAGTTCGAAGATGGGGGTGGGGGGGCATATTGTCTGCATAACATCCAGGAGAGTGGAGAGATACCAGCCTTCCAAGGCCGGCGTCAGGGAGCCAATGAAGATAACAGTTGTTTGGGTTCAGGTCGACCCTGTAATTTTCCATCTCCCTTAAGTCTTTCTGGTTCTGGATCCGGTGGATCCAATTGTCCGAATTAGGTGGCTAATTGCCAGCGAGCCGAGTTGTCAACTTCTCAAACTTGGCATCCATCCTTGGTAAACGTTCATCCTGTCCACAACAGTTTTCGCCTATCATTTGAGTCTGAGTGTTGCCAGCCCTGCCCATTCTTTCAACCATGACTGGCAGCTTCTCAAGTCCTGCTAACTTCTTCACCATTTTTCAATACATCAGGAAACCGCTATGCTCCAAACAGCAGGATACCTGTTATCATAAATCCAATTATGTAGATGTCTTCAGCGTCCTCCACAGATAGGATCAACAGGCACATGGTCCTCCACGTCCCCCAGGAGACCATCGTGTACCCTGTCTTCTTGTGAAGAAAATTTTGTCCACTATGTTGAGAGACCAGTTGATCAATTCCATTTTTGGATTTTGGACGAAATGTGAAGGAGAGGCTCAGATAGTTCAGACAAAGACAGCTCAAGACAAAGAGTAACAAGCAGGGGAGATAAGGGCACAGCGGGAGAGAGAAAAGAGAAGTGTGCGCCTTTATTGAGAGCCAGAGTGCGCCAGTTATCCATGGATTAGCATCTGTTCACATTTGTTAGACTGTTATAGCTGATGCTTCTGGGAGCCATGGTATCTATAATCCATATGTTATCTTTTAGCCATCTTTTTTATCATAAGAAACAGTAAAAACCACCACCTTTAGCAATGTCTTAGCATCACTTAACTGGTATCGTCTTCAGAACTGGATAGCCATTTATTACCATCATTAGCTCATATAGTCATATAGTTTGCTCCTATGCACCACCTGTTTTTCTTTAATTTTGAATTCTAGTTGGGTTTTTTTTTACTTTAACTAAAACTTTATTTTTAGTATGATTCTATGTTGTCCACTTGGCACTGCTACACCACACTTCCTTGTACGTGGCGAATAAAGAATTTCTGATTCTGATGTCGTGGCAACTATTGGCCTCCATTAGCTATCATTTTTGTAAGCCTTCTTGAAGTCTCTGCTAAACACGTGCCAGCACTTATAGACAACAAACACATCCAAAATTGTTGTTTTTATTTTCAACTGCTTTCCTTAATTTGTTGTTGGCATGGAACAGGCATACTAAGCTCCTGAATTAAGATAGCTAAGCTCTGGGTGACATTTTGATTTGTAAAACCTTAAATAATTGTTTAGTTAACACATCTGTGATTTGAGGGTGTGCCTATATTATAGGATGTTTCCCAGTTCTCGTCCTAACTTCTATGTTATGCTGCCTCCAGGTGGATTGGCTGTATCACCCTGTGCTGCATGGTGGTCCTGGTCCTGGCCTTCAACTACCTGGGCCTGCTGTGCGGCACCCTGGGATATGACAAGCATGCCTCACCCACCACACGTGGCTGCATCTCCAACACAGGAGGCACCATGCTCATGGCGTAGGTTGACGGCGCAGCTCAGCGGCATCTTAAAAAATACAAGGGCCTTCACCCGAAATCACACATCTGGAGGTTGTCTTTCATCAGTGAAATTAAAATGTTCTTATCATAATAATCATTATTGGTCAATAGCAGCCCTTTACACGTGTATTTGTGTCGACTTCCACAACAGTGGACATGCAATGATATTTTTTAATTCACTGTTGCATAATTAATTATAATTACAAGCAATAGATTCACAAAAAACATGACTTGACATACAGAAAACAAACACCATGGTAATATTTTACATATATTAGCATTTTAATATACTTACATAACAAATTACACTTTCATATTTACATAATAGCAGAACACTATTACACTGAGGCCTCAAAAGAAACAGGTATGCAACCAGACAAGGCAAAAGGAGTTATATGAAATCAGGGTCAATATTTTATTATAGATATAAGATGAGATGTTTTTTTTTTGTTTTTTTTTACGTGCGGTGGTGCCCGTGTGCTCTCTCCATAGCGGCGTTGGATTCAGCTTCATTTTCTCCTGGGTACTGATGGGGCTGGTGACCATTATCTTCCTGGCTGGGGGGAACATGGAGAAAGTCCTCTGCGAACCCTTCCACACCAAAGAGCTCTTCAAGGCCAGTGATGGTGCTCTAATAGTTTGCTTCCAATGAAACCCATACAGTTGTCTCACCCTGACTTTATTTAGATGCATGAATTTTCATGTTCAACATTGTGTCTGTTGCAATGTTTAGAACATATTTATTATCACCCGTCCTTCTAGCACTGATGCATTTATTCACAGACTTTGCATTAATGTTTGAAATAATCAAAAAATCCGTGCACGATGATGCTGAGATTGATTACCATGGTGGTCTAGGGAGTTAGCGTGAAGAGGATTTATCAGGTGTTTTGCCATCAGAATTGGAATATCCTTCGGTTTTGGATTCACCAGGTCGTGGACACGCCTTATCTGATCAACTCTGAGTGGAAGAATTTCATCCCTGGCTACCTGTACAACGACTCGGACCTCGAGCTGACCTCGGAGAGCCTCTACAGGTCAGGCACTCTCTTTTCTCCAGATGAATCAGCTCCCTCCGGCTGTGTGTTTGTGTTTGTGCTTCCACTTCCCATATCTAATCAAAACGCCTCAGAGGCTCGATTCATGCAGACGGACCTGATGAAGACGTGTTTAGAAAGCCCCGCTTGCCTGCCTCTTTGACATCGTAATTAGCTTGACCTAACATCCAATATCCATTTGCCCAGACCACACCTTTTTAAAATAAGTAAAACAGAAGATATCTTTAATGATACTGATTCTGGTCTAATGGGTCAAAGTTACCTGCAGCCATATTCTTTGTGAGGGTTTTCAGATCCAGCATGTGATGTTGTTGTCAGAGAGCGCTCAGGTTCAGGGAATTTGGATTTGATGGGTGGGAATATCAAAAAAAAAAGCAAAGATCATTAAACCCACAAGAGCATAGATATCTCGCGCCGCCAGCCTTTTTCTCGACAGCTACATCAGCTTTCATCATCCCCCTCAGGAGTGAGGCTGCCGAGAGGGTTCATTCCTCAGTCTTTGCCCCATCCCTCAGTTTGAACACAGCTTTCATGACATAATAGTTGACAACCCTGCATTAGCAAAAGAAAAAAAAACAACTTGAATTAATTGAACTATCAGGTATTGATTCGGCCATTTGTGTGCCTTGCAGTTCCATTTGTACTCTCTCGGTGGCAGCAAATACACCCTTTTACCCTGAAATTGAATTTGTCTATTTCATACATCTATGTGTGTTTGTTTGTTTGTTTGTTTTTTTAGCACTTGCAAAGATAACAAGGGCATCTACCTAGCCATGCGCCTGGACAAAGTCTTCAACATCTCCTCTTTCCTGAATACAACAGTGGTCAGTGAAGTCAGCACACACCCACACTTGTCACAGAGTTCCTTTATATGATGTTCTTTGGAGAGAACCTACATTTGATTTGCTTTAAGTTGGATATACATATTCATGCCTTTTTCTCATATGAGATCTTTTCACAAAAGACGGACTTCTGATTATTTCAAAATTATTTAAAAAGTTTTTCTCCGTGAATAAGTTATCACATTATGTTTCTTTAGACATTATTTTGAAAATCAACACTTTATATCCTTAGTGAAGAAGAGGGAGGCAGTTAATCATCTATATGATTTATCCACAGGATATTAATCCTGGGCATGGTCAAGGTCATTTTATTGTGTTTGGTTTTGTTTTCAAATAACAGGATATTGAAATACAGAGCAGTAAACAGCAGGTGTATCATCAAGTAGATAATAAAGCATAGAATCAACCAAAAGCATAAATGGGAGGCAGTGAAATGGTGAATAGCTTTATGAATTTTTGAACATTTTTCATTACATTGACATCAACAAGCTTCAAGGTCTTGTTTGATTATATATATATATATATATATATATATATATATATATATATATATATATATATATATATATATATATATATATATATATATATATATATATATATATATATATATATATATATATATATATATATATATATGTATATTGATATACTGTATATCTCAAGAATGCAATAATAGCAGTGACTGTAGTGTGATAAGTGTTGGTGTGTGCTTTGGCCTAAGCTAAACCGACCATCTACTTGCCGCCGTTTAGGGGCAGTGAATGTTGCTGACATAATGAGAAAGAAACCACGAGCTGTTGCTGAAAGCAGATATAAGATGAGATTTAAAATGCAGTCATTATTTTCAACATCTCACTTTCATTTGATCGTTTGATCGGTTTCAAGGGGTATCCTGGCCAAACACAGAGGTTTTAACGTCACCCGCCCGCCATGGGGTCTCATTTACAAGCGCAGCCACACAGGCCGAGACAGATGGTTGTGGAGGTGGACTGCAGCCAGATTACATAACAATGAGTCTAACACGCTTGGTTTTACAAAGCATCATCGTTAGATCCATCAGCAAATAGACTGGCACGCCACCAAAACTACATTTCCATTCGCCACTTTTTGATGAGCATGGTACAGAATTTGCATGTTTCATTCACCCTTTTTTTTGTTTGTTTGTTTTTCATATCATGTTCCAGCTGGTGTTGTTGCCATAGTAATTATTTCAGCAGAATCTACAGATTTATTTCCCGACAGTCTTCAAGAGACTCATCATGAATGCATCTTGGCTGGAGTTAGCATCATAGGCTTTAGTATTTTGGTTTCGATATACTGTGTGTCCAGGAGACCAGGTGGAAAGATGTTAAGGCTAGAAGTTTCGGAGCAAGTTTTAAATTGCACGACCGCCTGTGGTACTGACAGGAATAGAAATTGAGTGGGAGTTATCTTGAAGGAGGAGTTTGTTAGGAATGTTTTGGAGGTGAAAAGAATGTCATATAGACTTTTGAGTCTGAAACTGGAAATTGAAGGTATGATGCTCAGTGTTGTTAGTCGCTATAACCCTCAGGTGGGATGTGAGTTAGAGGAGAGGGAGGAGAGGGTTCCAGAATGAGTTCAGTGAAGTGATGCAGAATATCTCTAGAGATGGGAGAGTGGTAATTGATGCAGACTTCAATGGACAGGTTGGGCATGCAATAGAGTTGGTGATGAAGTGATGGGCAGGTTAGGTATCCAGGATACGAACGCAGAGGGACGGATCGTGGTAGACTTTGCAAAAAGGATGGAAATGGCTGTAGTGAACACTTTTTTCCACAAAAGACAGGAAGATAGGGTGACTTATAAGAGCGGAGGTAGGAGCACGCAGGTAGACTATATCTTGTATAGAAGAGGTCATCTGAAAGAGATCTGTGACTGCAAAGTAATGGTAGGTGAGAGTGTATCCAGACAGCATAGGATGGCAGTTTGTTGGATGACTCTGGTGACAAGGAAGATCAACAGGACAAAGGCAGAGCAGAGGATAAAGTGGTGGAAGCTGAAAAGGGAGGGCTGTTGTATGGTTCCAGGGAGGAGTTGAGAAAGGCTCACGGTGGTCAAGGAGGCTTCCGGATGACTTGACAACTACAGCTAATGTGATCGGGGAGACAGGTAGGACAGTACTTGGTGTGTCATCTGGAAAGAAAGTAGACGGAAGTGCTGGGGTATATACAGAGAAAGTGGTTAGCAAAGAAGAAGTGGGACAGAAGAGGGGACTGAAGAGAAAAGATGGGGGTACAGGGAGATGGAGCGTAAGGTAAAAATAGAGGTAGCAAAGGAGAAACAAAGGGCGTACGATGACTTGTATGTTTGGTTGGACAGTAAGGAGGGAGAGAATGATTTATACAGGTTGGCAAAACAGAGAGATAGAAATGGAAAGGATGTACAGCAGGTCCGGGTGATTAAGGATAGAGAGGGAAATGTATTGATAGATGCTAGAAGAGTAATGGGAAGATGGAAAGAGTATTTTGAAGAGCTGATGAATGAGGAAAATGGAAGAGAGGGAAGGGTAGAAGAGGTGACTATCGTAGACCACATAATAGCAGAGATTAGTAAAAATGAACTGAGGAAGGCATTGAAGTGGACTGAGAGTGGAAAGGAAGTTGGTCCAGATGATTTACCTGTGGAGTTATGGAAGTGTCTAGGGGAGGCAGCGGTAAAGTTCCTGGCTAGATTATTCAACAGGATCTTAGAGAGTGAGAAGATGCCTGAGGAATGGAGAAGAAGTGTGATGCTGCCCATTTTTAGGGGGATGTGCAGAATTGCGGCAACTATAGAGGGATAAAGTTGATGAGCCATATAATGAAGTTATGGGAAAGAGTCGTGGAAACTAGACTGAGAACTGAAGTCAGTATTTGTGAGCAGCAGTATGGCATCATGCCTAGAAAGAGTACTACAGATGCAGTATTTGCTTTGAGAATGCTAATAGAGAAGTACAGAGAAGGCCGGAGGGAGCTGCATTGCGCTTTTTTAGACCTAGAAAAAGCGTACGACACGGTGCCGAGAGAGGAACTCCGGTATTGCATGAGGAAGTCTGGAGTGGCAGAGACATATGTTAGACTGGAGCAGGACATGTATGCTAGCTGTGAGACAGTGGTGAAGTGTGCTGTAGGTGTAACAGAGAAGTTCAAGGTGGAGATGCGACTTCATCAGGGATCAGCTCTGAGCCCCTGCTTCTTTCCAAGTTGTGGTAATGGACAGGCTGACAGATGAGGTTAGACAGGAATCTCCATGGACCATGATGTTTGCAGCTGACATTGGGATCTGTTGTGAGAGCAGGGTATAGGTTGAGGAAAATCTTCAGAGGTAGAGGTATGCTCTGGAAAGGAGAGGAATGAAGTTGAGTTGCAGCAAGACAGAATATATGCGTGAGAATGAGAGGAACCCAGGTGGAACAGTGAGGCTACGTGGAGTGGAGATCAAGAAATTGGAGGATTTCAAGTACTCAGGGTCAACAGTCCAAAGCAACTGAGAGTGTGGAAAAGAGGTGAAGAAGAATATCAGCCAGAATAAAAGGAAAGGTGTACAAGACAGACGTGAGACCAGCGATGCTGTATGGTTTGGAGGCAATGACAACAATGTAAAAAAGACAGCAGGCAGAGATGGAGGTCGCAGAGATGAAGATGTTGAGGTTCTCTTTGGGAGTGAGGAGGATAGATAGGATCAGGAATGAGTCCATCAGAGGGACGGCACATGTTAGATGTTTAAGAGAGAAGGTCAGAGAAGCCAGACTGAGATGGTTCGGTCATGTACAGAGGAGGGATAGGGAATACATTGGTAGACGGATGCTTGAATTGGAGCTGTGAGGCAGGAGGGCGAGAGGAAGACCAAAGAGAAGATTTATGGATGTAGTGAAAGAGGATATTAAGTAAGTTGGTGTGAGAGAGGAGGAAGGTTGATTCTCTGTGGCGAACCCTGAAGTGAAAGCCGAAAGGGAAAGAAGAAGAAGACTTGAGCATATTGGTTAGCATAGCTCTCCCACTTGCATTTCAGCAATGACAAAAATAACGGAAAAATTAGCATCTTAAAAAACACAAGTAATTAAATAAACAAACAAACAAACAAACAAACAAACAAACAAACAAACAAACAAACAAATAAATAAATAAATAAATAAATAAATAAATAAATAAATAAATAAATAAACTGTCTCCCTAAAGGCCAAAAGTAGCACAACAGCAAACCTGTCTGCCTTATTACACTCCAATACCAATGATATTAATGTCTGAGGGCTTAGGTGCTCAATCTGACGTCTTTGTCAACTTCAAAAAATAAATCCTAACCATTTCTGGACGGACAATTAATCACAAAAACCATGGAGAAATAGAAAAATGTATATTTTTGTGTCACTCTGTACGATTTTAGCTTTCATGCTGAGAGACAGACACGCATAAACAAACAAACACACATACAACCCACATTCATCACTGTCAGCCCGTAGTAAAATCCACATTCACTGTGAAAGCTGCTCACCTGTCAATCTCTTTCTCAGAGTGGTATCTGTCTATGTGTGTGCACTGTCACGAGACAGAACTTATTCATACCTCAACTCAACCTTCACAAGGCCTCTCAATGCGAGTACTCTTGTGTTCAGGGGATTCCCGTTTTACTTTCCGCTAATTACAGTTACACAATCACCAAGGTTAAACTGGACTAACGCTGTTTTTGTCGTTCGTTTTGTTTTTTCATTTCTGCCCGGACAGTTCACCAAGGACGTGGAGGCACATCTGGACTCCGTGAAGATCGACTTGAGAGGAATAATCCTATTAGAGGCAGAGGGGAGGCGGAACCTCCTGGATTTCTCGGAAGCCGGGCTGTCAGAAACAAACTACGCCGACTACCTGGAAGAGGTGACCCGGAACACACACACACACGCAAACAAATTCACAGAGCCATTTTCCCCTGTTAAGGGAAGAGTCATGTTTCACCACTCGGGTCTTCAGGCATCTTAGTGTGCCAAGCTTGTCAAACCCCCTCACCCGTAACCGACAAAGATTTGATTTTGCTATCTTTGGGGCCGAGCAGATAAATTTAACATGACTTGACAGCTGCAGCGTCATCGGATGGAAGACAGACGGCGGAAGAGCAAAAAAATAACCCCAAAAAAACAGTAAGAATGTGCGAGAGAAAAGGTCAGTTTAACCGGTGTTTGGTATTGGATCATTGCGATCTGATGGAATGATGACATCATCGTCACGGTAATGAGGTCAGAGTGTTCTCCTAATCTTGCGTGAAACATGACAAGGCTGGCCCACACAAATACTCCTACACTTGCCTGTCGGCCGACATACAGCAGGCCCGTCGACCGCCTGGTCCCGGACAGATTGCAAGGCCAAGGCAAAGAGTGGAGGAACAAGGGTTTGGTTGACGGATGGATGGATGGATGGAGGGACAGAAACTTCAAAAGTTAACTTCATGGGTTTTCAGTAGAAGGAATGAAAACGCGAAAAATACGACAGAAAAGTGAAGAAAATAAGTTTTATTTTCAATGAAACACAGTAACAGTTTTGACAGATATTGGATTAAGTGACCAATAAACCCCATAAATGAAAGGTGATATTCCTACCTGCTAGATGGTTTGCTCACTAGGCTAATGCTAGTTCTCTTGTGATAATAACACTGATACTACTACTACACTCATGATGATATTAATAATGAATCATGATTAAAAAAATAATTTTAATTATAATTGGGCATCATGGTTGCCTGGTGGTCTCTGGTTCAATCCTGGCCTTTGTTAGGAGTTTGTATGTTCTCCCCGTATCGGCATGTGTTTCTTTCAGGTTTTCTCCCCAAAACATGTAGAGGGTTCATTGGAAACATTAAATTGCTCAGATTTGTGAATGAGAGAGTGAATGGTTGATACCGGTCCAGGGTGAACCCCTCCTCTTGCAAGAATGGGGTGGCTCCTAACATGAGTGCAGGATAAGTTATAAAGGTAATGACTGAATGAATTAATTAATCGTATTGATAATGAAAGTAGTATATTTGAGTAAGGCCATAATAATACAGATAATAATGATTACATAGTAACACGCTGCACTAAAAACACTGAAAGTGCTGTTTTTGTTCTCAGGTCAACAAAGGTGTCACAGTGGAAGACCTACTGTCCTTCGCCCTGGAGCTGGAGGCCCAGACTGACCTCATGGTAGGAAGGATCCTTCAGTCCACTGTCAATTCTTTCCCTTGACGAAACATAAAAAAACTAGGCCGAGAGACCTGGCAGTGCATTTAGGTTTCCGAAACCTAAACCTTCTTTTCTCTTCTTCTTCTTTTAAAATTGGAGATGAAAGGGCACCAGGTTTGCCAAGTCATTTTGATTTCAGATGACTCGGTTCATGAAGTAAGGCCATGAATACTTTACCTCAGTCAGCACTTCATTTCCATTTCCCGCTGCTTTCAAAGTAACCCTTTTTTGGATTAGGATCCTGTCTACTCCTGGATTTTCTTTGAATTTCGAAATGATAAATAAATTAAATATATATAGATCTATATAGATATATACACACACAGACACACACACAGACATCCATACATACATTTTTATACACTTATAGGAAATATGCCATTACATTTATATTATATTATGTTGTATTATATGAAATTATAAGATTCAATAAAAAATACAGACAATGCCATAACAATTTCACACACACACAGACATAGTCTATATATGTCTCTCTCTATATATATATATTTATATATACAGTATTTATGTTTACAGCGGTAGATACAATCCCCTGCTATTTATTCATATAAACGTTATTGTACTCTTATTTATTCCTCTGACATTTATTTTAAAACATTTCTGTGCACACATATAATCATTATTACTATAATCATTATTCTATGTCCTAATTATTTATATGTATTCCATCGCACTGCTGCCATAACACTGGTATTTTACCACATTGGTACTAATAAAGGTCCACTTAATCTAATGTAATGCAAATAATATTGCTCATTATTTCCCAGTTTTAAAAAGTTACAGATTTCTGCCGCATTAAAAATTGTGTTCGTGTGTGTGTGTGTGTGTGTGTGTGTGTGTGTGTGTGTGTGTGTGTGTGTGTGTGTGTGTGTGTGTGTGTATGCGCCTGCGCTTGCGGCCCTCCCTGAGCCCC
>CAAKHD010013446.1:119874-162501 GCA_901007705.1 Fistularia tabacaria
TTTTGACGCACTATAAATTGTGTTTGTGTGTGTGTGTGTGTGTGTGTGTGTGTGTGTGTGTGTGTGTGTGTGTGTGTGTGTGTGTGTGTGTGTGTGTGCATGCGCGTGCCCTTGTTGGCCTCCCTCAGCCCCGAGGCCGTCTGCAAACTGCCCTGAAAAGCCACGTGGGCACTCTGCGGCAGATCCACCACCAGCAGATCCTCCCTCTGCAGCAGGCCACGGTAAATCCCCGCCACATTGTGACCTCCACATCCAACCAGCCTTGTTTTTGTTTTTTTTATTTCAGGAGGGAGTTATTTTGGAGCCACGCTAACACTCTTCAGCACATTATGATTTAGCTTTTATTTGGCCAATGTGTGCTCAGCTAAAGCCCAGAAATAGGAAGCAGGGTATTTTTTTTCCTTTTGGTGTTTTCTTCCGCCCTTGTTCGCCTCGGCAAAGCCTCAGGATACACTCTGTTCCCGCCAGGGAGTCTTCGGCTCTGCTACTACTGTACCCACCCTTCTCTCTTTCCCACTCTCTCCACAAACACTCTCTCGGAGAAAAAGATGAGGCAAGCTAAAGGAAAATATGTGTGGAAAAAAACAACAGCTTCATAAAAATGATATTCATTTATTATACATGAATAACCATTTCTTGCCTGATAATTACAAAATTAGGATTAAAAAAAAACAGTGGATGCAGTTTTCTTCCTCATCGTATAAGATCGCAAGAGGATTCAAGTTAATTTTTCAGTTATCCCCTATGAGAGTTTGGAATTTCATTTAATTATTATTTTATTTATGTTTTGTTTATTTTAATTATTTAGTTCAACTAATTTGAAGGACAAGCAATTTTTACAGTTTCGGGGTGATTATATATTTCAATTTTGAAACTATAATATTAAAAACAAAAACAAAAAGCAAGATACTCAAATACACACATATATATATAGATAGATAGATAGATAGATAGATAGATAGATAGATAGATAGATAGATAGATAGATAGATAGATAGATAGATAGATAGATAGATAGATAGATAGATAGATAGATAGATAGATAGATAGATTATTTTATTTTGTATTGTCTATTCATTCAATTGTTCATTTGTGTTGTTTTTTTTGTGTGTGCTTCTATTTCCTCTTTCGACTCGAAGAAATATGTTAGAGCAAGGGTAAGCAGAAATGTGTCCATCGTGTGTAATTCGTGTCCCCACTCATTATTTCAGACATTCAAATTTATCCAATGTGTTATTTCTGGTGTACCTGAGACAGAGCATCTAATTTCCCGTTGTGCTTCCAAACATTTTGTGTCATTTTGTTTCTGCCTGAATTGAGCGGAGGTTGTTTGTTGAGAAGAACCCCGGGCCAAACTTTCTCCAAAATATTCACTGATGTTGTCAAACTATATCAAAATAATGGTTGTGGGTAGAACTTGGCTGTTTTCAACAGTCTTATCTGTGAATATTGGATTTTGGCCCGTAATTCTTTGGCATGCATGTCCCGCAGGTGTCAGTTTGGTTGTCAGGTGTCAGTGTTGCCTGGTATTTCCCCTCTCTGCCTGGCTGCCGAGCGGATTATCCACACATGGCCTCGGGTGAGCGCCAAAGGGGACAGACCAGCAGGGCGCGCCACTTGACAATAGCTAGACCTTTAAAAGGTTTGTCATGTTGGTGCAAAGGTGCGAAACCACGGTTAGGCCCCTGGGATAAGAATGCATGAGGGCCCTGGGATTAGGATGCATGAAGGCCCTCAGATTAGGTTGTATGTATGAGGGCCCAAGGATAAGGATGGATGGAGCCGCTGGAATTAGAATTCCTGAGGGCCCTTGGATTAGGATAAACGAGGCCCCTTGGGATTAGGATGCTGAAGGGCCCTTGAATTAGGATGTAGGAGGGCCCTGAGATCAGGATGCATGGGGGCCTGGGGATTATGCTGCATTTGGCCCATGGTATTAGGATGCCTCTGGGCCCCCTCATTACGATATATGAGGACCCTGAGATTCGGCTTCATGAAGGCCCAGGGATTAGGGCGCATGAGGACCCTGACACTAGGATGCATGTGGACTCTAGGAGTGGGATTCATGAGGGTCCTGGGATTAGGAGGCATGAGGCCCCGAGGATTAGGATGATTAGGATGCAAGAAGGCCTTTTGGACAGGAAATTATGGATTACTGTATTTAAAATTGAAGTCAGGGATTCAGTTAAACAACCCTTTAGTCCAATCAAGTCTATCTAAAGTCAATAAAAGTGGAGCTAACCTTTAGACGCCATGATGTGTGTTAATCTAATCCCAATTGCCCGCTGTTCCCAGGTGTCCGAATGACCCTTGATCTCTCAGAGCATGTCCAATAACTGCATCTGTTAACTTCTTCTCTACAGAGCGCCCTGAACCAGAGTATGAGGTTCCTGGAGAGAACCGCCTCAAACTTGCCAGTGAGTGAGCCTCTCCTCTGGTCTGAGGTGTTAGTCTATATTAATCCGAAATGCAGCCCACTAATCTACACTTTTTTTTCGTATCCATTCTTTTCTCTCCAAAGAGCAAAGTCTTGGCGATCCTCGAAGCAGTCGACGCTGCACAGTACCTCATCTCCCAGAATGCCACGGATTTAATCAAACAGGTACCAGCTGGAAGATCTATTTTCAAAAAGCAAACCTCAAAGATTACGATGCATCACTCACACAACGTCTCCTTTTCCTGTTCAGGAAAAGGCAAAGTACACGGTGACCATCGTTGGCTACTTCCATCAGTACATAGAATGGGTCAAAACCTCTGTAAGTCGCTTTGTGCAGCTTTTATGTTCCAACCGCTGAGTCCAGGTTTCGTAAACACAGCAAGCACCCCAAAACACAACCGGCTCGTCCCCGAGCAGGGCCATTATGTAACAGTTGTGCCGTATATAATGAGCTGGCAGACGAAGCACTTACCTCGTCTATAAACACAAGGAATTCTACTTTGCGGTTTCACCGAGGAATTACAAAACACACGTTTTTGAGCCTTGGAACCACTTTTTAAGGAACTGTAAATTAACACCTCCATAGAAATGTTTTCCAAAATAATAGCCCTGAATAAAAAAAAAAGATTTATTGTGCCATTTGCAGTATCAGTGCCACAGAGTAGCGCATAACTCATATTTAATTTGTGTGCGTGTGTGTTTTTTTGTGCAGCTGAACCAGGAGGTGGCCCCTTGCAAGCCCTTCAGCAACATGCTGGATACGGCGGAAATCATAGCCTGCAACTTCCTGGTCGACTCCATGGTATTTTACTTCAGCGTCCGAGAAAAATACTCTGTTACTCTGTCACTGATAATTGATAAACAGTTCTGGAAGCGGTTTAACATTTAGTTCACGTGTGTCACAAGTAGAATGTGTGTGTGTGCATGTGTGTGCGTGCGCGTTTCCCTCAGCTTTAGATGATGGGTTTTTAACGAGGGAGTGGGTTTTTATGGCCATGCTCTGGGTGTGTATTGCACATGGGCGGCCACACACCAACTCTCACACACACACACATTTAAGTGTCATCCACATATTCTGCATTTCAAGGATGTCAAACCACTTTAAATCCGGGACTATCTGATTCCACTGTTATCAACTGTTAGTTTCATCTTCTGTTCTGTATGTGTATGTGTGCGTACATGTGCGTGCCCTCCACAGAACACGTTCTGGATGGGCCTCGGTTGCAGCACGCTCTTCCTCCTCCCAAGCATCATCCTCGCTGTCAAACTGGCCAAGTTCTACCGGAGGATGGACACAGAGGACGTGTACGATGAGTGAGTTAGCGTTTTCTCTCCTTCTCTTCCTGACAAGGATCGTAGTTTGTACCTTGCTTTTTAAGACTGTTTTCCCAATTTATCTGCGATCCCTAACTTTGTGAAGTTTCAGTAACTCTGTATTTTCTCTCTCTTGTAGTTCCTCTGTCTCTGGGACTTGGCATTTTACTTTGTGATAACCATTTCTACTATTTCCATCTCCCACATCTGTGTTCTGTGATTCCTTTTTTTGTTTTTGTTTCCCTCCTCTCCACGCACTCGGCACTTTACAAAAAAACGTATTGCTCATCGGACAATTTCCTTATTATTTCCTCCGTTCCGGGGCCTCATGACTTTGCACGAATGCGTACTCGATATAATGCCTTGACCAGCGGTTCAATCCGTTAAGGCCTCTTCAAGGTGCAGTTCCAGACATCTCACTAACACCTTTTGTTTTGTCTGTGTGTCTGTGTGTGTGTGTGTGTGTGTGTGTGTGTGTGTGTGCGTGTGTGTGCGTGTGTGTGCGTGTGTGTGTGTGTGTGTGCGTGTGCGTGCGTGTGTGTGTGTGTGTGTGTGTGTGTCTGTCTTTATAGCAATGAGACAGTTCCCGTGAAACAGTAAGACGGTTTGACGCACCTTCCTCTGCTTCTCATCTCCCAGTCTTTCTGCGCTTTCCTCCCCCCAACCACTCTCCAGGCTCCTGTACAGTTTACACAGTTGTTTACTGAATTCTCGGTGCTGGCTTGACGTTCTCAGCTTGGACTTTGCTCTTATTCTGGTGGACGGTGTCGCTTCTCGTTGCGTGCTGGCTTCTTTTTTAATAAAATAAATTCATAATATTCCTTGAGAAAAAAAAATAAAGTGCCCCTTACCTTTTTTACAAAGGGCTCTTGCTAAAGTAACCTTACAAATCCACCTGATTTTTGTATATTAAGATGTAAATAATAATTCCGATAATTAAATGACAGATTTGAAAAGTTGGTCGACTCAGCTCAGCATGCCGTGTCACTCATCTCTCCCATCCCTCTTCTTTTCCGTTTTCCGTACGCAATGTTTTTGTCGTCCGTATGGAAACCAGTAGTAATGGTTATCATAGTGAGTGCCGGCCAGGTTTCCCAAACCCCTGTGGTGATGAGGTAAAGGTTGATTAGCATGCCCCGCGCATGTGGAGGAAATTGCTTGCATGCTGGTTTTTGTTTATGTGTGTGTGTGTGTGTGTGTGTGTATGTGTGTGTGTGTGTGTGTGTGTGTGTGGGTGCGTGTGTGCGTACAACCAGGCTGGATGCACCGCATGCAAGCACCAAAGTATCAGTGTATTCTCGCTTGATTTCTACAAGAGGATTGAGGCCGCCTTTCCCCGGGGAGACTCAAGGCTCATTTATGCTCACGTAACATACAAAAGAGCTGCCTCACTTTCAAACCTTGTCAAACGTCACCTCCCACATACTTCCCATTAAGCAGTTTGTCCACTATGGGGGATGGGGGCTGTGCAGAGTTCACTTCCAAATTCCGGAGTTCAATTTCAGACTCCAACAAATGTGGCGTGATGGAGGAGCTGGTGATAATGTACATTCACTGTTCTATTACAGTCTGTGCAGCCATTAAATACATGGCAACATGTGGACAGAGATGGTTATACGCTATCTCTTCATCCTTGTTCCTTTTGCTGGTCACACTCAAGCACACTGTGCAACACAGCCCCCTTAGACTACCGATGGCAACAAGTGTAAGCCACAGCAACTTGTTTTACATGCACAAATAATCAGATTTAATGTACTAGGCCTCCAAACAAATTCTAAGATGTATAGTATTGTAGTTATTGAACATTGGAATCGACCCCTGAAAATAGAAGAGCTTTTACTTTTTAAGATCTGGTCTCTTGCCTCTCCATTTCTCAATGAGTCCTCAGATGTTTATTATCATTTTCTTTTTGGAGGGAAAGGGGGCTTTAAATTTGCAGGAACATGCGCAATAAACACCGTTAAGCTAAGCCAAGCTAAGGTAATAGCCACGTCACAACATCGGTATTGATCCTCTGGTCTCGCTCCCACCTGATATTAACATGCTTCCCGTCCTGACATGATCACATTTGGTTTTTTCTGGCATTTAATAGGGTCCCCAGTGACCAGCTGTAATCTAAACTCCCTGCTCAACAAGCAAAGCATAAATAAATAACCAAATAAATTATTTATCCTGACAGGAACATATTCCCACAGCCACCCATGAACGTGGTGTGGAATACAACTTTTTTTCCGATTTATCACATTTCATTTCATTACACATTTATTTATATTAAATAGACAGTATTTGGTGTGGCATTTTGAAAAACAAATATTGTTAAACTTTATTTCCACATCGAGACTAGGATCCCTGTCAACACCGTAATTGCCCCCCCCTTATTTCAAATACAATAATAAATCAAATAAAATAAATAAAAACTTGAAAGTTAGCCAAAAGAACAGTTGAGAATTTAACCAAAAATGTTACTGCCATTATTGAATAAATTAATTGAAAACTAAAATGGGCTGCTGTTGCTGAAAGCAAGAAATGGTGAAGAGAAAAAGGAATACATTTCATTTTCCCAAAAATGTCTTGGTTGAATAGTGAAAAGACGTAAAATCTGTGTATTTCACTGAAATGCTTCCTAAGAGGCTATTCAAAACACAAGGGGAATTAAAGTACATCTCATGGTACTTTCAGTGATATTTTGGATATATGTGGCTAGAGTGGTATGATAAACAGAATGCTAATACCAGATCTCATCGGCCAGGAAGTGAACGATGGAGTGGTGGGGGTGCGAGGGCGGGGGTGTCTACTAACCCACTTCACGCTGTGAGTTTCCCTGAGTGAAGACCCTTCCTCTCTCCTCTTGTTCAGAGTCAGCCAGAGCCCGATGAATGTCCACCTGATCATTCTGTTCAGAGAGAGGCAAGCATGTCCAGCCCTGCAGCCATGCCCAGAGCCATGCTTCTTTTTTGATTTATTCTTATTTATAATTTTAAACTGGCATTTTCAAACTAATGGGTGAAAATTAACATGCATGATTTGTCTTTTTTTAATTCCTTTTTTTCATTAAGTTGTATTTGATCCAGGATGTGTTTGGCTAATAAAGGGGGCAAGCAGAGAGCACAACACCTCCATCTCCAATTCTTTGAATTAAAATTGAAATATTTTGGTGGTCTTCACATGAAAACATCGGAAATTCCTGATTTAAGTGACACCCACTCACTGCCTGTAAATTCAGATTATTATCAAATCGTTGGTTTGCCCTCCAGTGTGTTAATTCTGTGTTGTCTCGCCTTCTTGGTATTGAGCACGCGCCTCCGTGGAGACAACGCTAACATCATCGTTACTCGGTAATAAAGCCTTTCTTATTGCCCCTCTGCATACCACTCTCCAAGGAGGTTGATGTGTTCCGCTCTCTGCTGCCCCACCGGCTTCTCTTCTTCTTCCACGTCCAAGAGAAACAGCCTCTCAAAAGAATATTTAAATCTGTTGCAGATGACATGTCTTATGCGTGTGTGTTTTGTGTGTGTGTAAAATGGCAGCATCCCCACCTATGACACACTGAACAGGTTCCCGCGGGCCTCGGCTCCCCCGAGGCACATCGACTGGTGACGGTGAGCAGGAGCTCAGGCTCCGGCTCTGGAAAGGTATCAAAGAAAAAAAATAACAGCCGCCTTCGCCGAAGCTCTAACACTTCATCTTCCTCCTCACAGCTCACCGCCTCCTTCCCCCCAATCCCACTTTCTTTTTCACACCGTCTCTTTTCATTTCTATTTTTCTCTAACTCAGCCCCCTAACACTTCTTTGCAGCTTGATTTAAGAGTTTTCTGCTCACACTGATGGAGAACCATCACGGTGAGATGAGTCTCTATTTACAGACTCCCACATGTCTCTGTGGTGTTTGTGTTTCCCTCCTTGTAACCTTTGACCTCTAATGTAGAGGAGTTACTCGTCACATACCCGCCCGCTGTCTTTGTCCGATGCTTATTTTGAATAACTCTCTATTTCTATTACCAATTATTACCGTGCTGCTTTGTTAATATTTGTGTTTCAGTGGAGCTGGAGTTCAGGTCAGATATCAGATATGAAATCTCTGTATGGAATCCATGCATTTACTTTATTCTCTCATTCACAATGACGTACTGCATGTTTTTGGACTGTGGGAGGAAACCAGAGTCTGAGAAAACCCAGGCAGACATGAGGAGAACATGTCAACTCCAAACACAAAGGTCCCATTCTCGAAATTGAAACAGAGACCTTCTTGCTTTTTAGCGTTGAGGTGGAAGTGCTAACTGCTAAGCCACTATGCCGCCGTGAAATAAGTTATGATGTATAGGAGACTCACTCCTCCCTTTTCCTATTCAATCCGCCAAGGTTTCCTCCCAAGTTTCTAAGAGCCATACTGTTCTTGCCAAAATTAACCAGCATTTTTTGGGGGGGTTTCTTTGAAGGCATCCATTAAAAGAGAGGGAAAAAAATATCTTGAAAGCACCATTCTGCTGGATTTTAAAACACTTCCACATATGTGTTGTTGGATTTTTTTTTTCATTTGGCATAAAATTAGATCCCTTTATCGCGGTTGAAATAGACAGGAAAGTAGTTGAGCTCGTGTGTTTACCCTGAAAACTATTGTATCTGATCCTAGATGAAGAGAACAGCCTGTTTCTTCTCACCCTGGAAGAAAGATTAGATAAAACTCTCATATCTGGCTCACAATTACAGATTATTTAAGACCAAAATATAGCACAGAAGCACCGAAAAAGGTCAATTCCCTAACCACCTCGCTAATACGCAGTAAGACGAATCACATTTTTGGAAGTGACAAAATGCTATTAGAATATTAAACCTTAAAATCTGAATAGAATTTTCGCCTGTACCTTTAAACCTCAACTTTGACATTTTCAGAAGCTAAAAGCAAAGCGGCTGCATTAAACAAGCACCTTCTATGTCTTTTAATCCTCTACCCGTCAAGAGTTGCGTAACTCGTCCAAGCATTTTAATGCATTATCCTGCTTGTTAATTAAAAAAAAATCTAATACATGTTCCGCCGATATTTATCTCCGCAGTGCCCACGAAACCTGGAACTGAAATGCCCCACTGTAAGTCTGTTTTTCCACTTCTCATGTCATGGTTCTGCAGTGTGTAGTGGAACAGTCAGCGATGAATCCAGTAGCAGAATGAGTTTCGATTCCTGAATCAATATTTGGTGGGGTGCAGACGAGGCTCAGAGGCGTCGCTGTTAAGACGTCCATTGTAAAAGCAATCTGCTCGCTGTTGTGTCCCGGGGGGGGGGGGGCTAATTAGCCCTGAAACATGTGTGACAGGTTTGCCAAATGTGAGTTTGAAGCACTACCAGCGGAGGAATTGCCGAATTACCTTAATATCAGGTTCACCTAATTTTCCCGTCTTTCTGTAAGAACTCAAAAACAGACATCAGATCCACATACGTTCATCATTCCACTTGCCTTTGCCCTGTGAACGCATCATCGAGTCACATGACAAGTTGGTGCCACAAGAAGCCATTATGATGTGACTTAACAACAATAAATGATAGAAGCTACATAGAAATAAACCTGCCAGAAAATGTAGAACACAGGGTTTAGGACAAAGGAGGAGATTTGTATGATAAAACTATAGATTCTACTTTGGGTTACTTTGGGTTTTTTTGTTTGTTTTTATTTGAATTGTCAGCTATGTTAATTTCGAAATGTGGATGTTGTTTGCCTCCAGAAAATCCCCCCAGAGTTAGAGTGGAGTGGAGATTGAATTAGATGCCAGTTGGGTATCAGCTTAAATATAGAAGTTTTTTTTGGGCAGGTATAAGTTTTTACCATCTCTAAATGACATAGAATCATAAAGATTCAAAACAAATGATAATCATCCCTTGAGGTATACAACGAGATAATTAAACATGTTTAGAATCACGATTTACAACTGCATTCAAATTCTTGAATGTACTTATACTTTTTAAAATATTTTCCTTTTTCAGGCCATATCTTTCACCAATCCTCGGACAAGACCAAGCTTAAAAATGTTTTTTTTTAAAAAGGCGATTCACTCACGGCTTGGAGGAGAACATCCAGCGAACATGTTATCTGACATGCCCCCTTCAAGAAAATGCTGCAGGACATCAACCCCTCCTCCCCCTCCCTCAGCATTAATCTGAGCCAGACTAAGCTGAAAATACATTCAGCACCAGGAAGTGACTGCTTCTAACAGTTTGCAATGGCTGGGAGGTCACAGGACGGCCACGACAAGCCTATCAAGGCGGAGATTGCTTGTCCTCCTTGACAGAAAAGGACCATGACGGGACCTGCAGTGCATTTTTTGGGAGATTACACATCCTTTAGATGCGAAGTACCTGTGAGTTGGCTCGGTGTTCGGTGCCCAGAATGACAAGATGATTCCAGGAGAGGGGTACAAAAAGCAAAAAACACAGATTCTTCCCAGATGGATTGTTGAGATTTATATGTGGGATCGTAGGCGAGGATTTCTATGTTTACAATATTACAAAATTATCGTCATTGCTGATTTTGGGGCAGGCAGAGGACGACTGGTTGCCTTTCTTACGTTTGTTTGGCCCCATCTAGCTTGACTTTCATCGTTCCTTTGGAGGGAAAATTTAGCCTAGTGCTGTTTCAGTTTAGTTTTTAATTCTTCTTGGTGAACTCATTTACCTTTTCATTTGGTGTTAGCACACCAAGCTAGAGCCCAGATGATTGATTTTAATTCATTTCATTTGATACCAACCTTCTGATGGCCATTTCAATACATAATCATTTTCAGTGAATTTAATGTAATTTCATGATTTTTCAATTCATTTCTCTCTTAACTTTTGGACACAACTTTTTATTATTATTATTTTATTTATGACAATTTCTTTTTTTCTTATCCTAATTTCAATTATTTAACCGAACAATTGGCACATTACAGTCTAATTTCTAATTGTTTTATTCACAATACCACTTAAATAGTCTTTTTTCTAAATTATTTGGGAATGAACTCCTGCTCAATGCCTCCTTAGCCCTGCGGGGCCCTTGAGACCCGATTCTTTGGACCCCCTCAGGAGCCGACTGCCATAGAACAATCATCCAATTAGTTAATCTATTAATCAAACTATAGATCAGTAATTATCAATATGTGATGGTTCTTTGGGTGCGTTTCCCCTCTCATCTCTCATAATGCAGTCAACGATGATCCGCACATTATGAGAAAAAAAATCTGATAACAATTATTTCACTGCTGATGCTCAGATTAGGTCGACACGGCGTTTAGTCCTTGAACATGACACTTTAAAAGCCTACATCATCCAGGTGATAGAAGACTTAGAAATGGAGAATTTCTTTCTCAAGCCAAATCTTATCGTAGACCTCAGGATTTATTAGTGCTCCTATTGATTACTTTTCAGAATCATCAGCTTTAGTCTAGGCTTTTTAAACCCTGTGGGGGGCAGTAGTGATGGATACATTTAAATCTATGGAGCATGTGAATGTATTCAAATGTCCTTTTTGCCTGACGATGATGGCTACACGCTGGACTGCTCCGCTTGCGATCCAGTTGTCACACCCGCTGTCATCACCCCCATGTTTACAGGCTAGATGTTCATTCCAGGCTGCTGTTGGTGTTGCGGCGGCGGCGGCAAAAGAAAACAAAACTCGTCGACAATCCATTCATGGCACAAGCGAGCGCTATCGGTTCGAAGTAGTACAGCCCGTCACTGACGTCACAGAAGTGCATTGCTTTCGCACTGCGAGAGGAGAACTGAGTTGCATTACACATTACAGCACTAACACCCCGCTATATCCAAAACTTTCATGTCGCATATTGTTTTCATGATAACGTAACAAACACAAAAAAGAAATTCCAATCGTGAATTAGCCTATTGCTCCAGATTTTCTGCACAATGCCAATGTAGTAACAGTGTTGTAAAAAAGGCTACAATAGCTAATCAATAGAAAATCACTTTAGAACACTGTGCTTTCAATCACTTGTGGTGCGTTCGAGACTCTCAAGTCAAAGTCACTCATTCTACCACTTCAAAGTCGTGACGCGACACATCTGATTACCTTTAAAAGCTGGCAAAAAATGTAACTCATCTTAGTCAGCCGTGGTAGTTTATTCTTTATTGATGTTATCGTGAATCCAAAGAGTAATCCACAAGTTTGGTCATTTCTGACAAAATCTTTCCCTGCATTTCTGATTTTAGCTGGTGTAGGTGCTAGTTAGCAAAGAGCTAACTTGAGAGCTAACCTTGTTCCACCATTCTTACAAAGTCCAGTGCTTCACATCGAACATTATGCACAGTGAAAGCAACGTGTATCAATCTCATTGCAATCTAGATTCAAAATGTCTGACATCAACACACATCCTCGTGCTTTTCTTATTTACTCTGGTTTTTAGATCATCGCTGCTAGGTGTGGGTGGGCTTGCTTTGACGGGACTATCAGTCGTTCGAATTTTTTGTTTTCCTTGTGCTTTTTTGGTCTCGAAGAATCCGGACTGACCACTTGGAGGGAAGCAGTATGATTTTTACCAAGTGCTTAAACTGGATCTCTTGTATCCAAACCCTGGATCCGAGTGGTCGGGTCAACTGGGGGCGGAGACTTGCTTGGACAGTGATGCCCCAGAGTTGGACATCAGAGGAGCTTTTCAAAGTGAAGGTGAAGTGAGAGTGTATAAATTGTGAATAAAGTTTGGATTTAAATTTATCCTCATGTCTTTTTTTTCACGGGTCTTGGTGCTGAAAAGTTTAGAGGGCTCTAAGTCAGGAAACATGAGTTTGATCCCTTGCAAGCAGCATGTAAGTTAAACCTCAGACATAAAACCACACGCCTGGCAGAGGTATGTCATAGTGATTTGCTAGAAAATGCTAAGGGGATCAAAAATGTCTGACCTGATGGGGACACGGTGTTCTTTGGGGCGCGCATTCCAGCGTGGAACTGCTAGAACCCATCAGGCTATCATTGGTCGGCTATTTTCACAAGCCGATATATTCCTCCGCAGGCTTCAGTCTGAGGTTCCCCCGAGGAACAATAGCTTATAATTAAACACCAACCTCAATGCTGAGTCCCGGCTCAGAACGGACTCGTATACGAGACGGGTGAGAACATTACCGCTGCAAAACAGACGCAGCGGTTGAGAGAAAAATTCACTTTTCCCCCCTCTTTCCTTCAGGAATCAAAAACTTTGCGGCTGTGCTACTCTGCCCAAGTTGTAGTTTGAACATTATGTACAATACCGAGCCGTGGAGCAACACCAGGATCACTGACTGGAGGAAGCGGATCGATGGGTTCGATCAATTATTACTGACTTTCTTTCTTTGTTTTCTTGTTTTTTGACCACACTGCCAGAAACAATTCAGTTTTGAGGGAAATATCAAAAAACATCTATGCATGGATCGATATGTTGTTGAGAGCTCCATTGAAAATTCCCATCTAAATGCCAGCACGTTGTGGCGCTGTGGTGAACACATTGGTCTCAGAGGCAAGGGGAGTTAAGTCTTTTGAAAGAAACCATAATTGGGTGCAGGGATACCTTGAAACAGGAGCAACAAAAAAAAAAAAGAAAGCTGAAAACCCCAAATTCTAATGGCCGACAGACCAACTCTCTCTCTCGTACCCTTATCGTACAGTTAACCTCGCCCCTCCTCACATTTGCTCCTGACGGGTTACGCCACGTGGGCTGTTAAAACAAGTCGAGAAACCACGGGTTTTCCAAGAGTCCCCCTCTACTTGTCTGCTCAGCCGATAAATAGCAGGCGGGACCTTCGGTGAGAACAGTCCCGCTCTTCTCCTCTGACATTCAGCATCCACCATGAGGACACACGCCACCCCGTTACTGCTGCTGGCCTGCTGCTTCTGGACGGCCGAGGCTCAGAGCGACGGCGGCCGAAGGCAGAGCGTCTGGGAGGACCCCATCACATTCAACACCAAGGCCAAAGACTCCTGTACCATGACCATCACAGGCCAGGGGGAGCACACCAAGCTGAGGGTCTCCTGCAGGAACGCCAAGTACTCCTACCGCTGTGAGTACCTTGGCAAGCCTCACACCTGCCAGGCCTACAACAAAAACCCGCGGCATTACTTTGTCCAGGTGATGTGGCAGCTGAGGAAATTGCGAAACGCTTGCCAGGGCCCCAAGACCTTCAAACCCATCATGTGCAAAAGGGCAACCGACGACGCCCGGATGGACTTCTTTTCGGTTTCTTTCTCCGGTTCATGGTTGGAGGCCACCAGGACCGTGCGGACGACGGCGCAGCCTGCCAGACCTCAAGTCAGACCCAAGGCTACGGCACGGAATCCAACCTGGCGCGTTTCCTCTAAAGCTCTGAAAGCCCCGCCCAAAGGCACCAAAGGGAAGAGTTCTCAGAAAGCCACTCAGCCCACAGCCACCACCGTGGAGAGCGTCCCAAAGAGGATTGCTCGCCGCTTCTGCTGGCGGTCCCTGGAAAGGGTCTGCACATTTGTGATCCGGCTGTTCCGGAGTTAACCAGAAAGGTGAGTGACAGTCTCTCTAACACACACACATTTCTAATGTGGTTTCATGACTAATCTAACACTCCCACAGTGTAAGGAGAAAACAAAAGAATAAACCCTCCGGCGTTCATATGGAAAATTCATACATTTCGTCCTCTTTGCTTTTCAATTCACATAATATTTCATCCCCATCCTGTGTTCTATTTAGATTCAGAATTCCAATGAAGACGTTTTCTGAGGTGTGATAAAGGATGCCCCTCCGGGGGGGTGGTGAGTAGAGGGTGGAGGACCTGAAGAACTGCTGCGCTCTTTGGGGGGAAAATGGCAGTGCCGACTCCAAAATAAGATCCTTTGTGTGATGCTCTCGGAGCTCTGATATTCACCACTCCAAATATCACGGTGACACCATGGTTGACATACAACTATGAATAAACCTGCAGCTACAACACTGAAGATTAAGTAAAGGGGAGGATAAACGTGTACTATGATCATGCGTTTTGTTTTTGTCTTATATTCTTAACATGTGTTTCTGTTGTGAAAATTGTGTTTTAAAGTGGGCTGTATTTTTCAAATACAAGGCTGAGATTAATTTTTTCCCTACAAATATTCTTCCAATTGTATCAGACTCATATGTCTACTATGATTCCAACAATCCAAAGACAATGAGTAATATAGTCATTTATTTCTATTTACAATTCTTCACTTGCATATGATCATGTATCTTGAATATTAAGTTGCTTTTGAGGACTAATGTGACTCCACAAACACACATTGGCAACAAAGAAAGTCAGAAATTTTGATGATAAAAATATTTTGCCATTGGTGTTTTTTTACTAATATATTTTCATTTGTTTTGTAATCGAAAACAAATAAATAAAACAATTTGATCACTAAAGAGAAACAGTTAATGTGTTCATTTTTCTCCATTTTAATACACTGCAATGTTCATCAAGACGTGCTGTTTTGATGCAGTACCGTAGTTGACCATCTCATGTCACTGTTACGTTAATTTTCCGGGTGCATCAGTTCAACCTCAAACTTTTCCCCATTTCAAGGAGGTCTGGCTCCTTTCAAACTATTTCAAGCCATTCCGTGTTTCTTTCAATCAACTAACAGCTGCTTCAACAGCAGGTCTTGAAAGACTCTCTGGTATATATGATGTAAATCCTTCAAAAGGTTAGATTCCCAAATGGGATTTCCCGTAGGCAGCTGAAATCTTAACATAAGTCAAGAAAATGTTTTTGTTCTTCAGTGATATTGCCTTAGTCTGAAAAGGCTTGTACTCAGAATGCAAATGAAGTGTCTTTACACTTACTTGAATGTGTTTACTTTTCCATAATTCATTCAGGTTTCAAACTAATGTATCTTATCCCATTGGACTGTTTTCAAATCCCTCTCACTGGCCAAGCTATCTGATCTCAGGAAACCCTGCAAAACATTCGATCTTGCAGGCTCTACGTGTGTGTGAGTGTGTGTATGTGTTTGGTGATGGGGCATTGATCTCATGCTTGCTTGGGATCCTTTCTTTCATAAACTCTGGCCTTGGGGGGACCTGCAGTGCCCAGTGATATCCAGTGGTATAATGTCATTTTTCAAGCCCTGGTTAATGTAAGAAGTCAATATCAATGGGTTTGTGTGTGTGTGTGTGTGCGTGTGTGTGTGTGTGTGTGTGTGTGTGTGTGTGTGTGTGTGTGTGTGTGTGTGTTTGTGAGAGAGCGAGAGAGAGCGAGAGAGAGCACACACAGACACAGACACAGACACACACATAAAAACGTACACGCACATGCACACACTTCTCATGTACGCATAGGGAATATCATCTCTGAAGAAACAGGAAAACAAGGAATCTGCAACTTGAAAGCAGTGTGAATTATTCCTTCAATTGAGTTCTTTATTATATATTCTAATTTCTTTGAATTTTCACACTTTAATTCACAACATTTGACAAGGTTTTCAATGGTGAAGCTTGGGTGTTGACTGATAATGATCGATACATGGGTTTCCCTGGAGTGTCGAAACAAATGGAAAATCTCACCTCCATAAGCATACCTCCTTCCTAAAACCTTATCGTTAGTGCAAAACCCTTTTAAATGTGGTTTCACAGAATTCCTGGCACTATGAGTTTGGTTCCTTGTTTGATTTTGATTTTTTTCAATACATTTTGGGGGATTCTAGCACTCATACCATTACCAGATATATTACAATATGTAGGTGTACTTTTCAGCTGTAAATAGAAAAAATGTAAAACTGAAACAAGATAATGCGAGTAAAGGCAGCTACAACACAAGACAATAAGGATGTTACTGAACTGGATGTTACACTGAACAAATGTACAAGTTACAAGTGTCTTGAACCTCTGAATGAACAGTGATAGCAAAGATTTGGTGTCGAATATATCATCCATCCATCTAGCCATCCATCCATCCACTGTCTGACGCTCATCCTGAACTCAGAGTCACAGGGGATGCTGGAGCCTATCCCAGCTGTCATTAGGCAAGAGGCGGGATACACCCTGAACTGGTCACCAGCCAATCGCAGGGCCACATATACAGATAAAAAAACATTCACTCAGTCAGTCATTCGGGGCAAATTTCCCAATTTTTTCCAATTAACCTGCTGCGTCTTTTTGAACTTTGTGGGGAAACCAGAGAATCCGGAAGAAACCCAGGCAGACATAGGGAGAAAATGCAAACCTCTCATAGAAAGTCCCCTGTTGGAATCAAACCAGAGTCCATTGTGCTGAGAGGCAGAAGTGTAACTGTGCTGCCAGAAAACTTATCCCTTAGCCATAAATCAATCATGATCAAACACTCACCGAGTTGATGCAGGCCAGCTCCTTGTTAAGCAGCCAGGGCAAGGAAAGTTTCCCCTCTCCTCTGTAGCACGACTGAATTCTTTCTTTAATCTTCTCCTTTATCCGTCTCATTGTGAACAGACACAAAGCCGACTCCTTGGGCGGTTTGGCTCTGTTCTTCTGACCCTGTGCAAATACTGTTAAAATAATCTCTTCTTGCTCCTGAATGCCAAGCGAACGAGCCAAACGTGTCCCTGGTCGAGCCAAGTAAGCATCCTGAACTAAGCGATACTCCACTCCATCCTTTGTGCAGCCGATAGGGAACTCTACATAGGAGTAGAATTTGGGGTCATCAACACATAGGCGTACAATTTTGGAGGTAAAGAACTGTTCACTGCTTGCATCAGGTGAGGTCAGCTGGGTGTCAAGCTGCAATGTGAGGTAATATACAAACTGCTCACTACTGAAACCATATATGTAGTAGATGTCAAATGCAGGGAATTTGGAAAGTGTGTCAGAGGGAATCTTGAGCTGAGAGGAGACAAACTCATCCTGGTAGACGAAGCTGAACATGTCGGCATTCTCCTCGTTGGACATTAACTTGCGGCTTGACAGTGTAGGGAAGTACTCTGATTTCCCATCAATGGGAGTCCCCACAAAAAGTTTCCCACCACCACCACTCAAAAGATCTGGTGAAATCACAACACCTGACATGGTGCCAGCTTCAGCAACACTGGATAGATAATGCTCTTTGCGGTGGTGAGGCTCGCCAAGCTTGAACAAGTCATCCAGACGAAGGAACTGGCAAATTCCCTGGGAAGTACTCCCACAGGCAATTAAGCGATTGTGGGCAGCATCAAGTAGCAAGAGTTTATTGACATTGGAAGTCTGCACTAGCTCATGGGGGCACGACTGGACACCAGGCGGAGGGTAGCATCGAGGGTTGTCTGTAACTGGGCCAGTGACATGACTGCGAAGCTTGGTGAGGTTGCTTGACAACTTGTAGATCCAGTTCACAGCACCAAGGTAAACCTCTCCGGTTTTATTGTGAACCACCAAATGTGTAAGGCCTCCTTCTGGTGGTGAGAAGGAGAGGAGAGCAGAGGAGGCCACAGACAGGGAAAGGAACAGGAGGAATATGGGGAGGATGAGCAAGAGGATGCGGGAGGACATGGTGAAGAGCAAAGTGGGGAATGTGAGCGTGTCTTTTAGTGAGTAAGGCGTAGCAGGGCTATTCAGTGCTTGTGCAGTGTCACTAAGATTAGACGAGAAGAGACTTTCCAAGTGCTCCACTCCTTTCTCCTTATCCTCCTTCTCTGCTGTATACTCTTTATAACCTCATTCTGTGCTCTCCAGCCTTGTCTGCCAACAGCTCTGTGAATGAGAAACAAAGCAAAATCTCAGAAAACATTCATTGATTCAAGTGTTGCACTTCCTCAGAGCTGACAAGGATTCATTTGTTTGTATCAAAATGACAGCCCACTCAATATTTGCCCAAAGCCAGAATCCTTCAGTGCTGGAGTCCAAAGAAACAAATGAGAGCACTACCAGCTTTTTATTGACTTCTTGAATCGTGATTCTCACCACTTTGTGGAGTGCATCTTTTAAAAAAGGAACAGGGCCAAACATTCCTCCTGTGTGTATTGATTGTCTGATGGTATTGAAGGATCCAGCAGACAAAGTGCCCGCAAAAATATATAGTCACCTTGAATATGCATGAAAAGCACACTTGTATGCCGGTGGAAACAAATCGAGAAGTACTTAAACCAAGCATACATACCCAACCAACATGTAAGAGGATATTCTCACACAGCACATAAACAAAAACATACACAGTGCTGATAAGCTGTGAGGTAAAGCCAGCAAACATCTATAAATTACACGCAGTGCTGCAGGGAATATCCTGTAGTACATATACTAAAGGGAGAGCAGAGAAAAACAGATACCCTCCTTCAGAGAAAAAAAGGGGAAGGGGACACTCAATAAAATTGAAGGGACAGCAAGAGACAGCACAAGAGATTCTACTACTCCATATTAGATGGTCTATATATAGGTGGTGAAGATAAAGCAAACATTGATGTAAAAATGTAAAAAAGATTAAAATTATGTCAATTAAAACGAACCAGAGAGAAATAGTTTGACGTTGCATGATTAGAGTTGTAATAGGACTTTGTATATAGTATGCTCAAGTTATTTTAGACAAATTCTGCCTTTAATTCTGCACCTCCATATTCAACACATTACCTTACTATCTTTTGAAATGTTGCTTCACAAATGATGACAGAAAATAGAAATTCAGAATAGCATCCCCCGCGACCCTGAGTGCAGGATAAGCGGCAGATGAGGGATGGATGGATGGATATATCTAATGATCCCTTGTTTCTGGTACTGGCAATAAGCCATCCATCTATTTTCCATTTTATCTGCCCATTCATTTCCTGTATTATTTTGTCTATATCTGACCAAGGCCTATTCCAGAACGTACAGAGAAAACATCTCCAGCTTCCTGGTGGTCATTCATCACCGACTGCCATTATTCCTATTATTTTGTAATAAACTCGAATGCCTTGCTTTTTGAGAGCTTTTATTTATTGAAACCTGTCCAATTGAAATTGAAACAAAAGCCAATCATTTTGATGATATGAGACAATTTATTCTATTTTGCCAACAGGCAGTCTCCAAGCAATTTAATAATCTAAGCAATCACATCCATCTGTTTTAATTTTCTCGACAACTTTTTGAACAAAGCAATTTTTTTGTGAAGTTTGCCATGTGAGCACTGATCTACTCTAGAACTCGATTTTTCTGGCACAACACCATGACCAAGGCTGAGGGCTAAGTCAGTGTGTAGACTAATATCCCCGTTATGAAAAGGCCATTTCATTTTGGTGGTATATTCATGTTAACAAGCACATGAACAAAGAGTTGAAAGATACATTTTTAAGACAGTTTCATAAGGACATTTAAATGGAGCTAAGTAAATTAGATACATTAATGATCATATTACATTGTGTGCCCAGCTGCAAAAAAAAAACAGAAAAAAAGAACATAACTTAAAGAATTTAGTACTACGGTTACAGTGCAACACTTACAATGCATCTGGTTTTACACATTAGCCTCAGGGTGCTCCTCATTTGTCATTTAAGTTGCTGCCTCTTTCAGTCAGTCACATTCCTCACCCTTTTTGCCTCAAACACTTCACTCGTTTTCAATGGCATCTTTCTTCTTCAGGCTAACCATGAGTACAGTGGCCCAGATGATGATGCACCCCGTCCCATCGAGACAATACAGTTATTGTTTAAATCTTCCAACCCAGGGCAAGGAGTGATCGGACAGCGCACACATGCAAGAGGCGGTCAGAAGCATTTTACACCCTGATCCCTCTGATATATTTGCATCTTTACACGCAGAACAGCTCAATCACCCCCCCCCAACCACGGACACACTCACTGTCACATGAAATTAATCAAAATATCAAAACAAGCATGTTAATGACCAAGCACAGACATCAGCATTTCGGTTAAATAGCACAAAAACTTTGCTCACTGAGTATTCTCCTGATTATTTCACATGTTTTTTTTCCTTTATTCCTTCAAGCTGCAGCAACCAAAAATAATGGGTCCTCTTAACATAAAAAATAGCACGCTATTTTTTGCTGCATGTTCACGTTGAGTATGTTCACTAATGTTTTGCAATGCTTCTGTCAAAATCCAGCAGCACACATGTCTCCGCTCTTGTCTCCCAGCTCTTGCAGCCAGAGGAGCAGTGAGTTGACGATGCAAGAAGTTATTTGACTAAATTGGGACAAATATCGGAATGAAAAGAGAGAGGGAGACATCTCTGAACTGGAAAACAAGACTGAAAAGTCTTAAAAGCCTGAATTAGATCAAATGCAGAGGGTAGTTGAGTTTATTGATATAGAAATAAAAACAGATGAAGAGACAAAATTGGAGCTGCTCTAACAGGTACAAACAGGCTTTGTCGTGGTGGACACATTATAAGTGAAATGAATAAAATCTACTATTTCCAGCTGTTTTGTGTTGTGTGTGCATTTATTGTGTATGTAACCCTTGCATACTCTACCAAAAAATATATAAACGGCTGATTTTAACAGAAAAAAACTCAGCTGTGTGATGCATTACTGGTCTTCTATCAAGATGGTAAACATTATCTTTAAACACAATATCTCAGAAAGAAAATGTTGAATTAGTTGTCCAGGTCTGTTTTTCACTTTCCCAAAGTCCACCTGAAGCAGTAGGTGTCCAGGTCAGTTCAACACTGATTCATTGCTGTTGGCAGATTGATCACTGTCACAGATCGCAAACACTTATTTATACACAGAATTTCCTTATCCTTGAGCTCACATCCATGCGTGCTGGATCCACTGTGGATGTGTGTGAGCATCCTGTGTATATTAACTACTCACATACACATGAGCTCAAACATAAAATATGAGTATAAAACACACTTCCGGGCACCGACAAGAGTGGCAGCAAGTCTGAGTAGGTCCGTGTCTTTGTCTGCTATGTTTGTCTTCGTGTTGTTTTTCTTAGCTTTTTAAAATTTTTAAACTTCTTGGTTTTTAATCTTCTAAGGTGGAGGAGTCATTTTATGCTATTCAATTGATATGGAGGAGTCTTTGTAACATTCTAGCATCAGCAAACTTTTATACACAAGGAATAAGCTGATTGTTCTACGCAAGTTTGCAGGCGCGGTTCATGCAAATACACCTAAGGAGATTTTTTGCTTCTGGAGCTGCAGGTCTGGAGTCACTATGAGAAGTAGATGACGGGAGATGAAGTAGAGATACAAGCCCTCTGTTCCAGCGATCATTATGGGAACCATGAATTCGCTGGTGAACAAGAGAGATGAACATGCTGCCCGGACATTTAACTGTAAAGAGGACCATCTGCAGTAAAGACGCGGAGTTACTTGCCGTGAGTCTGCGACCTTACTACATGCTGAGAGAGTTTTCGTACGCCATTGTTCTGTGTGTCTTCCTGACAGAGCCTGTGACGTCATCCAAACAACTGTTGTGAGGCTACAAACACAACGCACGGATGCCTTTTTTGCCATAATGGGTGATTTCTATCATGTTACACTTGATTCCACTCTCATAAACTTTCACCAATTTTTGGACTGGGCAACAAGGAAAAATAGGACAATAGATCTCCTCGATGCAAACTGGGTAACTCAGATCACAACCTCATTCACCTACAGCCATTGTACAAGCAAAGAGTACAAAAACTCCCAGTCACCACAAACACCTTCAGAGAATGGACATGAGAGGCAGAGGAGGTGCTGAGGGATTGCTTCGAGTCAACTGCATGGAGCATATTACTGGACAGTGTAATTTGGAGGAGGTCACAGCATGCACAACTGACGACCTCAACTTCTATATGGACATCGTAGCGCCCACTAAGACTTTGTGTTGCTGTGTCAAAAACTCCTTAACAAGGAGAAAAAAGCTTTTAAGGGGGGAAATGTGATAGAGCTGAGCTGTGTGCAGGGGGAACTCAAAAGAAGTCTGAGGGCAGGAATACGGGAGAAAGGTGGAGAGGAAAATGCAGGATAACAACATGAAGGAGGTATGGCAGAAACATCACAGGTTGTGGAGGAAAGGCTGGCAAGGCTGGCAAGGCTGATGGCAACATGTCCAGGGACAAATAGGTGAACCACTTCTACAACCAGTTCAGCAACTCTGGTAATGGGGCGGCCATTGTTACTGCTATTGATACTAGGGCATCTATTGTCAAGTCCAGAGCACTTCCCCCACCTGCCTCTGACTTATGGATCCCCCACACCCACCCAACCCACTCACACCATCCACCACCCCACCTCTGCTTATGGACCCCTGATGCCCACTGCCCCCCACACCCACCCTCAACCCCCCACCCCTGCCTATGTACCCCCCGCACCGACCAGCCACAGTCACTCCTGACCAGATGAGAGGAGTGCTTAAAAGACTGGAGTCCAAGGCAGCAGGCCCTGATGGCTTCTGTGCCAGACTGCTATAGACCTGTGCAGGGGAATTAGCTGAGCCTCTTCAACACCTCTTCAATAGGAGTCTGGAGATAGTGGAAAACCTTGTGCCTAATACCAAGCCACAATAGGGCACACCCAAAAGAACGGACCGGTTGCCCTCATCTCTCACCTAATGAAGACCCTTGAACATGTGCTGTTGCCTAACCTACTCAAACCCCAGGTTCGCCATGCACTGGACCCCCTGTGGTTTGCCTGCCAAGAGAATGTGGGAGTTGAGGATGCTATCCTGTATCTTCTACACAGGGTGCATTCTCACTTGGACAAAGGAGGCAGTGCTGTGAGAATCATGTTTTTTTTTTTATTTCTGTAGTACTGTCAACACCATCCAGCCACACCTGCTGAGGAAAAACTGCTGCGGATGGAAGTTAAGCCTGGCCTTGTGACCTGGATCACGGACTACCTCATTGAATGGCCCTAGCTTGTCCAACTGGGGGACCTTACATCAGAGGCTGTGATCAGCAGCCCAGGTGCACCACAGGGGACTGTGCTCTTCCCAGTACTGTTTACCCTGTACCCTACCGATTCCAGCTACAACTCAGAGACTTGTCACATGCAGAAGTTCTCTGATGACACTGCAATTGTGGGGTATATTAGGGATGGACAGGGGTTGGGAGTACAGATGCCTTGTGGAGGACTTTGTTGGGTGGTGCCAGGCTAACCAGCTGCAGCTAAACACCACCAAAACCAAGGAAATGTTGGTGGACTTCAGGAAAACCACACCGCCGCTGTTGCCTGTCACAATTGACGGGGAGAATGTGGAGACAGTCTGCACTTACAAGTACCTGGGAGTACACCCAGACAATAAGCTGGACTGGTCTAATAATTCAGATGAACGCAAAGCTGGCTCTACTTCCTCAGGAGGCTGAGGTCCTTCAATGTCTGCAGCAAACTCCTGCTGATGTTCTACCAGTCGTTTATGGCCAGTGTGCTCTTCTATGCTTTGGTTTGCCACTGGACGTCTGGACAGACTGGTGAGGAAGGCAGGGTCTGTGGTGAGCATGGAGCTAGAGACTCATACTACAACAGCCGAGATGAAGACCCTGAGCAGGCTGCCCTCTATACTGGACAATGACCGTCACCCCCTGCACACTATCTTCACCAATTAGGGGAATTTGTTCAACTACAGACTCCGGTCCCTTTCCTGCAGGATAGGCAGGCTGCAGAGGTCCTTTGTCCCCAGGGCCACACAGTTGTTCAACAACACACAGATGGGGTTAAGCATAATGGACTGGACTGCATGACCCCCTCCCATCTTTTTCTGCACACTCATCTGCTGTCCCTGGTGGTGACTCCTATACTACCCTGAACAACAATCTACTGCACTATCCCGGATATCTATTGCACTAAAGGACTATAACATAACACTAGACAGTCTTATCAGGACACTGTATTGTACTTGGATTACTGCAAGGCCCTTTATCAGGCTACGTGTCTGTTTGTATGTATGCAGATGTGTGCAATATGTTTGATCTCTGCAATGTGTTTTATGTATATGCTGCTCGACACCTTTATTTCCTTTGGGATCAATAAAGTATCTCTACTCGACTCTACTCTACTCTACTCTACTCTACTCTACTCTACTCTACTCTACACACATATATACAGTGCTCAAATAATAAAGGGAACACTTAAACCACACAATGTAACTCCAAGTGTTCCCTTTATTTTTTTGAGAACTACGTATTAAAATGGTCAGTAGTACAAACCACAGGAATAGTATTAACATTTATATCCATGGGCTTTCCATTTTACCACTGTTTTTCTCCAGCAGAAATGCAATGAGTGAGAAAATGGCATACATGGGCCAGAACAATTTTCTTTCCTGTGACTCTATTAAGTAAAACATATGAGTCAAATGCATAATCACAAGCATAATCAATGTTGTCAAGTCAAGGAAGATGTTGAACCTTGGATCAGTTGGATTTGTAAAACAAATCCATGAATTTCCCCTTGGGGATCAATAAAGTATTATTCAATCAAATGTGGTTTCAAGTTAATGTTGTGTGAACTTGAACTATGTTTGCCAATAACCTAGCAAATCCCACCCAGGCAGATCATGATCTATATCTGATCAAAGAGCTTTAACAAGGAGAACCGTTGAGTCCTGACATTCATTTCTCAAAACACTGGCTTTCATTCAGTCAGATCTCAGACTGATCACATGAAGGCACCCTTAAGCTCTGTACACATGATCAGCAGCATGAGAAATATAAGAAATCAACACAAAAAACTTCAAAACCCATTTGGTTTTGTAAAATGACTTATCCATCATGTGACGCTTGGAAAAACATTGATACAATTGAGTCAATATGACATATTGTATATTTAGAGACAGGACTACAAACAAATTTATTTATAAGTAATCTGATCTACTCCTTTCTTCTCTTGCAGGCAGACAGATACTTGAAAGTCAGGAGATTTCTATCTGAAATCCATTTGATCAAAAGGCACAATATTGACCGGCACTAATACCGCAGACTGTAGTCAAATCACTCCTCTTCCTGTCTTCCGATGGATGGAAAGAAGAAAATATGAGTAGAGGGACAACAGTGTGGTGGACGGGACTCAGTCAGCAAATGACTGAAATGATGTTCAACTGCAGGACATGCATACAGGAGCAACTCAATCCCAAAGAGTCACCAATGCCATCAGAGTGTCCTGAGTGTCCATGGCAAAAGTTGGGGGCAGACCTGTTTGTCCTGGGGAATAAAACATACTTGCTTGTTGTTGATTGCTTCTGTAGGTATGTTGAGATTGCACACTGATCTCATACCAGGTCCACTGACATCAATGTTCATTTGACATCGCCATGACATCCCAGAGGTCCCTGATGTTGGATAATGGTCCATAATTTTCTGGACAAGTGTCTTCCTTTGTAGGTCAGGCACATTACAAGCAGCACTAGTTTTCCACAGAGTAATGAGGAAGCAGAACGAGCAGTCCAGACCATGAAAAACCTCCTGAAAAAGTCAGCAGACCCTTAACTTGCTCTACTCTCCAATAGGACCACACCTCTCCACAGTGGATACAGTCCGGCTCAGCTCCTAATGGGGCGACGTATTCACATTACGGTGCCAACTCTTCCCTCTCAGCTGGACCCTACACTACCTGACAGTGTCATGTTTAACAGAAAAGAAAAGGAGAAAGAGTTGGCTGACGCTGGAAACTGTCACCGTGCCCAAGCTCTCTCTGACTTGTCACCAGGACGGTGGGTATGTGTAACCAATGCAAAAATATTGGGAACCATACTACAGCACAGGTCATACTTGGTGGGTTTACCTCAGGGAGTGGTGAGATGAAATTGTCAGCACCTGATATCTCTACGTGCACCTGCACAAGGAGAGGTTCACCACCGCCACAGCAGATGCCAGAGTCATCTCTAACAGAAGCATCTTAGTCACCTGCTATGGTACCCCAGGTCTCACCTGCAGCGACTCCTGCTCCCAGAACTAGGTCTAGGAGAGCCACCATTTAACTTAACAGTCTTAACTTATAAACTGACATGCACAAAAAAACAAACAAAAAAACCCAACAACATGAAACCTGAAATAAGGGGGTATTGAGGAAAAGAAAGAAACCCTTATTTTATGTGATAGACATTTTATGTTATTGCTACTTTGAGTTATTTTGAACACTTTTGAGTAATATTTGAGATTTTAAGAAACAGTAATTGTTTCTTTATGTGAATAACCACAAAAGAGTCTATGTTCACTGTGTTCCTTTGTTCAAGATTTAGACAGGAGCAGACCTTTCTTCAAAGGAAGCAGAATAATCCTCAAAGGGCTGATGAGAGACAAAGGTAGTCTGCCCTTTGTTCTCTAGAAAGGGGAGCGCTGGTACTTTGTATTGTTGATCCATAGTAGGGTTTATTGCTGTGGGAGTTCAGGCGTAATATTACCATGTTGGGGTGCTGTGGCGTGAGGCTGTATATGTAGTGTCTCAGGTGGCTGCCAAGGAAGATTTGGATCAACAGAATTGTGTAGAATTGTGTACTACACAGTTTGGTTGACGAGATCACTACTATTTCGGAATACTGCTAAAGAACGCAACACAGCTCTCGCTGCTTGAGGCTAAAAAGTTGGAGTGGTTTCCACTCATTCACCACTAGCTGTTCAGCAAGCCTTCAAGTTGAAGGGCATGCACATGAACTCAAAAAGCCAAAATTGGGTGACCCCTGCAGTCTTGGTCACGGGAACCCAATGATATCCACGCACCAGGTCCACCTTTGAAAAAATAGTGGTACCCACCAGCCATATGGAGAAGCCCTTTATGTGAGGGATGGGATAGAGATCATTTGCTGTGATGTTGTTCAAACGACAAAAGTCACTGCAGGGTCACAATGACCTATCGGTTTTTGTCACCATTTGAGGTGGCGAGGCCCACGGGCTGTTGGACCACCTCACTATCCACAGGCGCTCCATATGGAGAACTCCTCCTAAGCCGTGGCCAATTTTTCTGCTTCCAGCCACCACAATGCTTCACAGTTAGCGTGTGCAGCCCGGCTCCCCCTGTCACTCGCAGGAAGGTGGCAAAAGACACAGCATCAATTAAACGGCAGTTCATAACATCTACGAGCACAATGTTAGCACACAGAAAATCTGTGCCAATAAAGGAAAAGTAACAGAGGCAATTATATGGTACCACTCGAAAAGGCGCCGGTGGAAACAAACAGACACCATGTGGCCTGTATGGCTTGTACGGCCTGTACGGCCTGTATGTCCGTTCTATTCGAGCTGGAGTCCTCTCCAACCATTCCAACCAACTCGGTCGGCCTCCTCAGTCAAACCTTGTCAACGGCAGCCAGGCATCAAGAGTTAGCCAAAACCGTGTGCACAGGAGGCAGGAGCTGGCACAGGAAGACATGTAGGAAAAGGAAGCAACCTTCATCTGAGCCAAACAGCAATAGCATGTCATCCATTAGGTCCACAGCTGTGCCGTTGCCCAAACCGGGCAGGGAGAGGGGTCACGCAAAAGCTGCATGGCACACCATGTGGGCCGCTGGTCCAGCGCCGCAATGACCAAAAAGTATTTGGAGTCGTCCATGAAAATTCCACGCAGGTGAAAAAACTCTTCGACATGCTGGAGTTGCTCTGGCAGTACTCCGGAAGCTTCACAGCGAGAACGACCAGCTGTGGGAGTTGGTGAGAGGTGGCCCAAGTGGATTCACACCCTGCACCTGAGTCAGACATGTTCAAAATAGGGTCACCAATGGGGCAGGATGAGGAATAAGAACGGAGGTGAGGGCAGGATTAAACTTTAGTCCTTAACTCCTGAACCAAAACTAACAAAGAAACACATTGAACCAGGAAACACCAATGACATAACCAAATCCCCCAGCTACAGTCCTATCGGGTGAGAGGCACCACCCCTACGGTCCGTCACAAGACTCTGGATGCCTGTCCACTGACTGCACAATAGTCACTATCCATTTTACATATGACCTCAGCTAGTTCCTGCTTGGCCCTTCTGCTTCAATGTGATAACAAAGTATGAACTTGCTGCTCAGCTCATGTCTTAAAATGTTTCAGACATCGCACCCATATTGCAGAGTATAAAATATCAGCACATGATACACACAGCAAAAGTACACTATGTGTCTAGGCAATGTATCAGCTTTATAGAAAAGGTTGTCTGCACTAATTGGACCAATAAATGAATGCTTTCAATGGTAATCAGAACAGGTGTATGTGTTTGTGTTTCAGTATGTCTGTCGAGCAGTGAGTGGATGAGTGACTGAGCGAGATATGCTGTATCATGCAGTGAGGACACAGTGATTCATTTACAGTTGCATTCCACAATTGACAAAATGACCCTCAAGACAGCTGCAAGAGCTCACACACCAACACGTGCATTGTCGTAAAGAAACCGGGAGATGGTTGCCAGATGAACATCAGCCTTTCATAGTTATAGGACTGTCTTTCATTCAGAAATGTCTCATTATCAAACAAAGAACCCACACACCCACCCTTTGTACAACAAGAAGGATTATCGGAGAGGAAATAATTATGCGGTTCTATTCCATAATGAAAGAGCTTATACACATGGGAAGTATGCATATATTTGAAAGCAAAAAGCCACAGACACAAAAAGGTACCCTAAAACAACACTCAGATATGCATGGACACCCTAAATACTAACACACATACACACGCACACAAAATTCGTCAGGGAGAACTCATTCATCACTCATTCAGACTGAGCAGTGAAGATCTGAGTTGAGTGGCTGAGCCTTAATCATTTCGTAATCTGACTAAGACTCCTCCACAATACGCTCATTCTGTCTCCGAGCTCTCTAGAGTGGAGGGATTTAAGGCTTTTTCAGATAAAGTAAAATCCTGACAGCTGTAGTATGCTTATGTTCACACCCTGTGAAGGACAAGTCACATGAGCTGCAATTCTATGCACAATAACTCATCACAAGTCCATCTGTCCTATTCCAGTGAAAGTAGAAGGTAAAACATGTGCTTGTGACATTAAATGAGACAAAAATTAAAATACTTATGTACAAAATGTGAAATGGAAGGCTCTTTAGTGTAATCTCATCAACTTAATGAAAATATTGGCAAGTAATTTTAGAGAAGTAGGCATATAATGGCATAGGGTGAGCCGTGATCCTGAATCAAAACACCAAAAGCACTAAAGTCCTTTGTGGAAGTTTAACAGTCTCACTGAACTTGCTGAAATGCCATGGCCAGAAATGCATACTTACATAGAACGGTTGTTGTAAAATAGGACTGAACTTTAATATGTACCATACTTTTGAAATTAAATAAATCAAAAAAACATGTTAACAAGGATAGTAGTGGAATAGTGAGCACTCCTCAATGGCAATAAGGTTCATGGTTCTATTCCCTGTGATCCCTTCTTGTTTGAGGCTTGCATGCTCTTGCTGTGCCTGAATGAGTATTCTAAAGGCTATCCCTTTTTACTCCCACAGTCCAAAACCATGCAGTAGGTTATGAAAAGAATCTGAACTGTCAATGTGTGTATGTAACAGTGAGTGGTTGCTCACTTACAGTCAGAAAATAACTAAAAACTGTTGATAAAAAGAGCAGTGATAACAACAATATAATTTGAATTTAAAATCAGTCAATGTCTAGAAATGTGTAAAAGCAGGTAAAAAGCCCTACATTATTAAAAGGCCTTCATAATATTTTAGTTGTGTTCAAAAATTGTGTGTTTGAAATACTTTAAAAAGTAAATGTTGTTTTCCGCATCCTAAAATTGTTTAATGTTTGAGTATGGCTGTTGGTAAGCCATACTGTATACATGATGAGTACAAAAACTCTCCACCAATCTACCTACAAAACAATTACGTATAATTCACAAGTTATCAGTTTCGTTCAAAAGATGATGGCTTTGTCTTAATTTCTTATCTGCTGAGAAAATGTCAAGAGCAGCATTTGTCCATGGAAGTGTTTCCAATTCTTTGTTGAGCAAAATATTTAGTTCCATTACCTGACAGTATGTGTGTGTGTGTGTGTCTGTGTTTGTGTGTGTGTGTGAATGTTTGTGTTTTTCCACCACCCTATTTCTCTTCTAAATAACAGGAGGACGGTAAAGCCAGGCCACTCATTCAAAGTAATTGCACACAAGTAGAAATGAACAAAAACAACAGAAAGGCTCATAGTAAGGGTGGGGGTTTAATAGCTTCTGACAAATTGGCCAGACCATTTAGAGGGATTGAATCTATTCACGGTTACATGCTAAACTCACAATTGTAAACAGGGTGGCATTATAGCAGGATGAATAATCCAGCCATGCAAAACAAAAGAAAAAAAGGCATCTGGTCTCCAGTTTAAAGAACAACAGCCCCCCAAAATTCAGGTCAAAAGAAACCTGAATTGTACACTCTTATTTACTGTTATTTATTCATATTCACAACACCACTGATTCTTCACGTCGGGTAATGCCCGTTCTGGAGCCACCCCTGGAATCAGTTGAAAGGCAGAGGTTTTTCCAGACCAGTCAATCTCAAGACCACATGAAAAGACACACAAGCTTGGACTCTTTCACTCACATATGGTTCATTGAATAAAATCTGCAGTATGTTTCAGAGAAGAAATCCAAGCCTGCAGGTGGAGAACCCAACACAGCATATGTATAATATCCTGTATGATAAAACATTATGTTCATCATCCTCTATCCTCTGCTTCAGATTCTTATTTAACCCAATTTTCCCATAGCAATTTGTCTGCACATACTTGATTTTATTTAATGTCTTTATTTCCCCATCTGTTCTGTTCTATAATGAGAAGATTGATTTTTGAAATTAAATAATATTATTTTCTGTTTCAATTCCCTACTGTCCACACAGAAAGTTATTGGAGTTGATTTCAGGTACATTTTTCAACTGACTAGTGGATTCATCATCATGGCTTTTTGCCAGCAGTTCTCATTGTCATGCTTTTGTGTTATAAAATTAAACGTCTGTATGGTGTTTTATTTTGGAAATCACCTGGATACTTTGCATTTTTTATGCCTGACTTCCTGTCCAGCTTAAGCTTATTTTGTAAATGGATGGGTTCTGTCAAAAATAGACTGGGGATTTATTTTTAGTAGATTGCAGCTAGCTACCAACATTATCAGAAGTAGCAATATCTAAGCTGAAGGGAGGGTCCATGGCATTATTAAACACTTTCACTTTTTACTTCTCAGGCCAAAAATGTATTATGTATAATTGATTTTTCATGAATATCAAATAAATTAGGCTGTGATTCTGTCTAAAGGTAGTAATAATTGAAACAGCAAACTCTTATATGAGTCATTTACCTTTCACATTGCCTTTGAAAGCTTAACATAAAATCAAGTTCACAAATGACAACATGGGGAGTGAGCAATGAAAAGTGGCCTGATATAAAGAAGGAAAAAAAGAAATCTGCACACCCAATTGATTGCAAGTCAAAGTGGGAAGGCTGCATAAAAGTCAACGTGGTGGTGCAGACAAGCGAAAAAAGACCCAAAAAACGACAGAGTATACAAACCCTGTCACAAGGAAAAAAGAAATACAGGGGTCCCTACTGTTGCTGAAGGTCTGTGTATGGTCTGTGTATGGGTGGCAAAGCAAGTGCAAACTGTAGTTTCATGTCTGAAGGCAAGAGCAATATCACCTTATATCTTTATCCTCCTGCAATAGAAGCCTCTTTTATTGTCACAGCACTGCTTTAACACCAGCTATAAACTTGGCTGTTAGTGCAAATGCTCAGTTGACATTAGGAGGGCGTAAACATACTGATTTGGTGACACCTGCTCTGCCTGTGACTGCGTGGAGCTAGTTTAATGACATTATTTTTATTATCAGATGGTGTCTGAGCAACAAAAGAAATTTTATTGTCTTGAGCAAGCATAATGCAAAGTAAAATGGATGCTAGAGAAAGTAAACAGATTATGTACAACTATGAGGACAATTATTAAAAACCATATAGCTATAAACCATCAACAGGACTCCAAGGCTAAATTCCTTCATTTGTGTACTCATTTGTAAGTCATTTATAAAAATCGCTAAATGAAACACCTACCAATAGGAATTCAATGTAAAATAATCGACTAATGTTCAAAAGGCAATTAAATTACAGTCAAGAATAACAGTGGATTACCTGTGATAGTGGTCATGCTGGAATGTCCAAAAAATAACTGGATCGAGAAATTATTATTTAGTTGAAAGAACTTCTGGTGGAAACACACATGACTAAACTAAAAGGCCTCTTCAGCTAAAACTTCCATTAGACTGGGTTTGCAACTTCCATTACACTGGTTTTGACTACCCATTTGACATTTTTTTCTTTAAGAATTGCCAAACAAGTTGAGGATGCCTTTATTTAGGATGTCTCTCAACAGCTTCCAGATCATCAAGGCTTAATTTAGGTAAGGGTAGGTCAACTGTCATGCCACTAGTTAAGTTCTGGCAAATATTAGTGAGGCTGATACAGAGGGGACACAAACAGTGTGACAAACAGCAGTGGATTGAAAAGCTCTGGGGAACCAGAGACTGCAAAGAGCAGTTTCTCTTCAAATATGAATGTGAAAATATTTGCAAGGAACCAGTCTACAATTGGTTTTGCTCATTTGCATAATGTTAGCATCTTCAACTCATTGCTGCTGATGAGACATCTGAGGTCCTTCATCATCAGCTTTCATTGAAATTGACCGCCTTCTGGATGCTTCTTACTATGTTGGTTTTGCCATGAGTGTGCAGTGACACTGACATTTGTTGCTTCACATTTACATTATCTGATTCCCTACTTTGCGCAACTTGTAATTACAACCATCTGTTACTTAAAATGGAATTGTTATTATTGCATTGCATTTGCATGCACTCTCTATCATTCATTAATTTGGAGGACATTTACCATTTCTCCTGTGTTTTGTAAAAAATGATAAGAACCCTTTGATACACCCCAAAATGTGTCCCTTCAATGTCCATAAACGTCAGCCAATTCAAAGAGTGACACCTTCTGGCATTACAATCTGACATTGCCCTGATCCTAGAGAGCTGGGATAAACAGTCAATGATAGCCCAAGCTTAAATCAAATAATTAGCACAGTGGCCCTCTACAAATACATGAGAGAAAATGAAAGTGCTTGTTTTTAAATAGATTTGGATGAATCAGACCTTTTCTTGTTTGCCAAAGCTAACAATTACTATCTAACTGACACATTGTTCGGTGAGCGGTTTACTTTGACATTGAGCTTACCTTCCATGCATCATCCTAATATGATGGAGTGGACTCGCAGGTCCTCAGTGCTGCCACTGCTGCTATGAAAACACACACACTGTATGCCTTACTCTTTTAAAGAGGTTCTACAAGGGTAAAGTAACTTCTTCTGATTAATCACAATAAAAATCCTTTGGCTGTGACGTACAAGAGTAAAACTTTAATAGCAGCCATGAGCCAAATGTTGGATAATTTTTATGACTGCTTACTCTCTCCGACTCTGGGGTTGATTCTGACAACCACTTGAAACTCATACTGCTTGGTGGATGGCAGAAGTATGATCACTTGTGATATCCTGCATTGGTCAGATTTCTCAAATTAAGTGTAGTTTAACAGCTACTACACACAAGACACTTAGAGACAGATGTTGCTTTGTTGGCAAGCACAATTTTTGAACATTATGTGTTCACTTCATGTTGAATGGACTTGAATGGAATGTAGCTGATCAAGCAATATGCGCAAATCACTACCCTCTAAAAATAATTAGGTCCACAGAATAATGTCATAAGGAGCAACCAATGGGAAACAATCAATTAGTAATCAAGAAAAAGGAAAAGAAATGCAAATTTCTCTGTGATTTAAAAGAGATAATAGAGGGTTTGAATGCTTCTCTAGTAAACTTAATAAATAACTAATAACAAACCCAACTAATAACTAAAAATTAGCAATGCAATAATAACTTGAGATCTGGTTTCATGTTGAGACAAACAACCAGTCCACACTACAGCCACATGAAAATGGTTGAAGGAAAAACAATGATACAACTAACAAGGCAAAAATAAAAATTTGCATTGCCTTTAAGCTGTTACAAATGGACAAACTGCTGCTCATTAAATTCCTTCCAGTTTGATGTACAAAGGGGAGAAACCCTCAAAAAATCCCAATTTTAGCAGGCATACAAATGTGCAAGTTGTCCAGTAATAATGGGACTACACAATAAGCACTGAGTATATCAACCTTTCATACATAAATAAAAGATTTTTGCAAATAAAGTCAAGGTGTGTGGAAAAATGCCATACTTTCTGAGAAAGTCCATTCACAAAAATCAGGCAGGCACCTCTCAGCTGTTGGACTGTAAACCGCTTGTAGGATGCATTAATGAGAAGCAAATGCTGCTGTGATTCATCTAGCTTGAGATAAGTGTGCTATGAACTCTTACCTTAAAGAACATTCCACTCAGGAGCAAAGACTGTCATCACCTGAGCTAACCAGAAGCCATGGCTGACAGCGGGCATCCACCGGCTGCTGAGTTGCAAAGACAAAGCCTTCAGAGATTAAACTAGCCTGAGAGCAGCAAGAGCCAATCTGTCGCGTGGCATCAAGAAAGCCAGATACAACTACCTCAACAAGATAACCCGCCTTTTCAAAGACAACAGACACACACGGACCCTGTGGCAGGGCATCCAGACCCTCATAAACTACAAGCCTGTGCCACAGCTCTGCAACAAAAATGTCTCTCTGCTAAACAACCTCAACAGCGCTGCCAGCAGGAAGGAACATTCTCCACCATCAGCACCCGCAAGGCAGCAGGACCAGAAAATATCCCTGGTCGGGTGCTGAAGGACTGAGACGGGCGGCAGTTCCACCATGTTTCAAATCCACCATCATCCTACCTGTGCCAAAGAAACCTGTCTACATGGCATACATCAAATCCATCCGCCCTCCTTGACTAGACCCCCTCCGGTTTGCAATCAGTCCACAGAGGATGCAATCTGCTCGGCTCTCCACCCAGCCCTAACCCACCTGGACACCACAGGCTCTTATGTGAGAATGCTGTTCCTAAACTTCAGATCAAAGTTCAACACCATGATCCCGCAACAGCTTACATCAACATCTCCCTCTGCAACTGGCTGCTGGACTAAGGCCACAAGCAGCCTTAGTCGGCAACAACATCTCGAACAGCTTCACACTCAGCACAGGGGCCCCCCAGGGCTCTCACACACCTACACACACAAATACATACTGTATGCATACCTCAGGGCAAATATAGCCTGAGCTTTGAGAGCGTGTGTGTGTGTGTGTGTGTGTGTGTGTGTGTGTGTGTGTGTGTGTGTGTTGGTTCCAGCATCTCTTGAGCACTGGGTAACAACATGTGTGTCATCTATCTGCTTGTCATTTCTCCTATGATGTAACCTTTACACACATATATTTTCTTCCCGGCCCGTAAGCAACATCGCTAATACAATTACACAGGACTAATGAACAGAGGACCCTGATAAAGTTACACACACACACACACACACACACACACACACACTTACTCCATGCATGTCAATCTTGAAAAGGCTACATTTGCATATTTAAAATGAATGAAAGTCCTCATTAAAGAGCACACAGAAGTTCAAATTAAATGAAGAAGACCTTGACTAAGTCCAGAATGTTTAACCTGTCACACACCCCAAACCTTCATCTCCCAGACAGACTGAATCCAGTTTGACCTCAAGGGCACACCTCTAAAAGGCATTTCACTAAAACCATTACTAAAAGGAATCTGCTTCATTCTTGTTCTGTACAACAAATGTCTGATTACCACTTGCTTAAAATGGAACGAAGGAACACTGCTAATGTATATTGGTATATCATTATAGATCTGTAATAACAGAAAAAGTAATTAAAATATTTTAACCCCCCATTCCCATAAATGATGTCAGTCTTGGAATAAAAAGAGTGGTTCCTTTTTCCTTTTCCTTTCCTTCTTCTATTTTCAAATGTTTCCTTTGTGATTATTGTCCCTATTCTCATTGCATAACAGTAAAAAATACAGTAAAAAAATGACTACATTTGATGCTTTGACACAATGTAGTGGTCTAGCCCTATGGTTGGCAATGCTATGAAAATTTTATGTTTATGGTCCACAAGCACCTTAAAACTAACCTCTGTTCAAACAACAAATTAATCTTGTCTTGAAAACTCGCAAAATTTCCCTTGAACACTTGCAAGAAAGTCCTTCATAGAAGAAGAGTGGCCGAAAATGCTTAGTCATCAGTTATAACGTATCAGTTTTTAGCAGTTAATGATACAAAGGGCAAAGGGTTCTATTTGAATTCAAACCATGATGTTTTGTAAACTCTAAGCAAGGAGTCGGTTGCCCGGAAAACTTACACACATATACACATGCACACTCACACACACAAACACAAACAAACACAAACACACACGTAGATACACACACACACACACACACACACACACACACACACACACACACACACACACACACACACACACACACAAACACACACACACACACACTCACACATACAAACACACACGTTCATAGCCAAGCTCAATAATACGTTCTCATTGGGATTGAATTTTTGTTCCCTAGACGTCATGACTGCATTCCATCAAACCATTAAAAGCCTATGGTTTGAATTATTTGTTCTCCATTGTCTGATTCCCACAGCAAAAAGGGTTTCCCCCAATGGGGGGCCTCCTTCCACATAGCCTTTTGTTTAAGTAAAGCTTCGAGCCACACCCTACTGCAACGGATGCAAAGTCTGAAAAACACCTACACTTTTTTGAATGAATGTTGAAACGTACATTTATGTACTCTGCTATTTGATCAGCATCCACAGAGAATACTGCAGCCCTGCCTGGTTTTCTTGTCTAAATATATTCTAATGGAGCACTTGCCAAGTGGTCCCAATAAGACCCAGGTGCTCCAGGGGGAGGGGAGGGGGTCCAAGGGCACTGCACCAGAATTGGAAGAACTCAACTTAACATAATTAAATTCTATTGAAATGTTTTCACTTAAACATATAAATGTCTCTCCTACTTTCTGTGACTCTCAACACCAGCAACATCCCAATCTACATTTTAGACAGATAATGAATTCATATTAGTCTCATTGAACATAAATCAACATAAAACCTTTTTTTACTTTAGGGGTCAATATAGTAAAATAGGGGTCTGAAAGTCTAATTTGTCTTTACTCAGGGGGCTGGGATGTAAAAGCACTGAAGAAGCTGCTCCAATTGCACTGCTAAGCAAATCTTGATCTACATTTTTGACATGAAGTTACAGACAGGGGAATAGGGCAAATTCTTGAGGTGTCACTTTGATCTAATTGCGATTGGACAAAATCCTGGTTTGCAGAATCTGGTTCTGATTATCATGTCTTGCAACTGACAGCATTCCACTCACAGTGCTAGGCCATGGGCAGACGGGGGACAGACTGAGCCATCGCACATGTGTTCAACTCATCCTATAGCATGTTTTTTTAAAGACACAGGAACTGGTGATAGCCTGAAGAAGTTGGTATATGATGGAAATCAAAGTTTTCAATCGCGGTGACCGTCAACGAGAGTCATTAAGAAGGTCCCAGAGCTACTGCCCTGCAGCTGTACGTGACCTCTGATGTCCCCACAGGCAAGTAGAAAAAAGGTAGTTTCCCAATAAGGAATGATAAAGCTTTAAAAAGTTTTTGTTGTTTTTTTCTTTTTTGGACATGAATAAGGATTTGGACCTGCAGACGTTCATTATGCAAAAAACAACAAGATTAAAAGTGCAACAATCTGATTGGAAAAGACTAATAATTTGTTGATATATTTAACATAAAAACTATGTTGCACCTTGGCAAAAAAATGCAGTAGTTTGTAGGTGCCTGATAGATGGATTAATCTGTGTGGCATTACCATATGCACATTTCTTTCCATACTTTTAAGATCATACCAATTAGCTGATATCTGTACTCAAAAGGCACATTTTCTGCAAATATAAATATCGCTTATTTAGTCTGTTTGATGTTAGTTTACAAAGCTTTCTCTCATACAGCACATCATGTATTGAAGACTAATGTTTTTCTACTCATTATTTCAAGCCTTTATCTGCAACAGACACCTGCTTTATTTAGGTACAAGGCAGACTGAGAAATGCACAAACAACAATACACTTTAGTATATGTTCATTTCAGCAAACCATTTTAACTCCCAATTCATTACAGACTTGAAATTGTTGTAAGGCCAGGATGACGGGGACATAAAACGACTGAATCACAGCACTAGAAACACATGGTTTTACCAGTAAATTCAAACAGATCTCTTAAAGAGTCCTTTCCAAGTCCAAACACACTCTTGCCGCCATATAAACTTTAAGTCCCACAAATTTCGGTAAAAAACAATTTGGTTTTGTATGGCGTTAGTGATAAAAAATGTTAACCTCCAGATCTATGTAATTACATCAAGTGTTTATATGTGTGTTATATCAATTGAAACTTGCTCAATAGTGCAGATTGATATTCAAGCCATGGCTGGGCTAACCTAAAACCAATATGTTAGCTGTGCAGTGGAATGCATCATAGATTTCTGAAGACACATGCCCTCTGCTTTCATAAATATCATGTTGCATTTATTACATGTCTAAGCTGAAGATGATGATGGTTGTGAAATTGCCATCAGTCTTGTTGTTTTTTAGTGTGAAATTCATAACTCAAGTACCGACTGTAAAGCACTCCAAGAACTTGCTCATTATTGTTGTTCCTAGGCCTATTATTAATAATAACCACCTTTCTTCATAATACTAAATCAAGCTGTGTCAAGGAGCTACATAACTTTCAAAAGTGAAGAGCCAAAATATAAATTGAGCAATAAGTAGATAAACGGATGGCAGCATGTACTTATTTAAATATTAAGATTGTGCTATAAATTTCAACTGAAAAACATTCAAAGATTCTAGATATGTTAAAAGATCAGAGTCCAGGTGGTAAATGAGTTTGATGGGACTGATAAGCTGTTGAAAAACACCCCCCTCAGGTGTTGCTAATGTTGGTGCAGCTCATTCTAAGGGCACACTGGAAAATTAAGTTACTGTACAGTCAAATAACAGTGTCATATCATCCAACCACAGACAGAGGCCTGCTGCTGCTGGATAAATATTCAGTCAGACCATGTTTCAGCCAGAGGAGCAGTCCCCCCGATGCTGCTGTTAAACTATCTTCCTTCAGGCATGCTGAAGGGGACACCCCTGGGCTCTAAGGGTCAGAAAGGGCATGAGAGCACAGAAATCTCTCGATGCGAGAAGGCAGACGAGAAAGCAGTCTCAGTGGACAAGCTCCAAGGTAGAAATCCTACACTGTAAACACATTGTCTACCCCCAACATAGGGGACGCCAAGATACACAGATAAGATTTTCTGTGGTGTACAAAAGGTTATTAAGTCCATCTTGAAAATTAATTTACTCTCACATTTGGCCATAAAATCATTTTATGACCAATGGTCAAACTGTTTTAAAGGTCTCTGGAAATCAAGCTTGAAACATCTTGGAAATTGTTAATTCAATTTTCAGTGCTGTACTTGTCTAACTAATTGACTCACGAGCCTCTATTTTTCCAACAGTCACACCTCTCTTGCTACTTAATCAGGCCGTGTCAATGATCTCTGCCACAACACTGCGATCATTCCATGTCTAGTGTCACGGTCCGTCATACAGCTTGAACAGGAAATAGATCACATTATGGGTATAATCAAGTTGTTCTGTGGGATCTTGGAGAAAAGAACCTGTAATAACAGTAAACAAGCCACTAGGTGGTAATAGACTCAGAACAAAAAAGAAAATACACACACTTTATCACAAATAAATGCTTAATTTAAACCACATGTAATGAAATTTTACATTTAGAATGGCATAACACAAAGCTGACAAGGCCATCTGTATAGCCTTCCACAACAAACCATAAAATCCAAGGAAATTTCATTTCATTTCATTTCATTTCAAATTTCATCTTATGCCCCTCATCCAGGGACGGGTCATGGCCCAGACTTCAAACTCCCGGGCCACCTCATCAAGCTCTTCCAGGGGGAGTCCCAAGGTGTTCCAAGGCCAGCTGAGAAACAGACCCTTATAATTGTCTCTATTTGTAAGGAAGAGCCCAGACATCCTGCTTAAAGAAAGCACTCTGGCCCCTTGTATCCCTGATCTCATAATGTCAGTTACAGGAACATAGATCAACCAGTAATTCATGAGCTTAGCCCATTGAAAATTGATTTAATTTTAATTTTTCATATAAAAATATAATTTTGATTAGTTCACAAGATATAAAACTCAGTGGCAACACTAGATCAGTGTTTTAGCATGGGGTTATCTTCCTTATCTCCCCTAAAATGAAACACTAAAAGAAATACAAATGACTGTGAAACCATTCAAAGACCTAGCAGAGGGAGGTGCCCATTGCAGAGGCACCCTCTGCAACTGGGCCCTCAAAAGTATCAGGAAGCGAATACTCATTCTAATGGCAATGAAATACAACCTTGTCAGTACCTGGAACAGCAGGGGTAGACCTCAAAAATCTTGCCTCCAACAGAGGAGGAAGGCATTCATCAGAGGCCTATGAGGGTCTAAGTCAAGTAATGCATATCAGTCAAGGCAGGTACCAGTTTTCTAAAGAATGACAAACCTACATACCTTCTAAGAAAAAGAAAATATTTTTTCTATGTGCTCCAGCCTGACTTAGCAATCTTGGTAGCTAACTAAAGAAAAACTGATGTACTTAAATTTGTAACATACAGTATGTTCAAAAAGTGAATATGTACAGGCAAAAATAAGCATTCAAATTGCGTGAGTTGGAAAATGTCTTGTCATTTATGATAGAGATGGTTTGATTCATTTTCATGTTTTGAATAGTCAAAGGACACAGAAAAGCAACTGGAATACTACTTCAAAACAGCTGTGGTATGTAGTTGTTGAAAATAGAAAAGAAAGCCAAGATACAGAGAAGGCATGTAAATACATTATCCTTGTAATTCAACAGATAGCTTTATATTATGGTAATTTTTCAAGTTAATGGTCTGTAAATGCCTTGAAAATCAAGGGTGATATATTTGCCATGAAAACATCATGTCACTTCAACAACATGCTTAAAAGAGAGAATTCCAAAGAGGAGAACACAGGTTTACAAGATGAATATAACATACTGAATTAGCAACATCTGCTGAAAGAGTAACAGTGTAAACAGTGATACTCGAAGAAATGCCTTTACTGTCACTTCACAAATTTGACGACTGCATTTAAGCCATCATGGATGCACCATGACCAGACAGCAGCTAAGGAACACCTCCAGGGGAAAAGTTCGGGGTTCAGTGTCTTTCTCAATAACACTGCAAGAGGCTAGGAGGAACCAGGAATGGAAACAGGAATGCTGGGATCCAAGGACGACCCCTCTAATCCTCTGCGCCATGCCGCCCACTAGGGGTGTTCATGATATCAAAACTAAAGTTGAGTGCATGACTATGTGTGAAAACAAGAGGTGAAGCTCCAAAAATTGTGAAAACAAGGTCCAATTAGTTTTTTCAACTCTGTTAATCTGGCTGGGCTGCCATCCCCCAACCTATCAACTAAATTCATTTCCCTAAGCGACCTTTAGAGTAGCTAAATGGCTAAAGTGCACAAGCATGCACACACATACACACCCAGCCAGATGTTTGAGCAGAGAATAAGAAGTGATATAGTCAGAGCTTTCAGAAGAAAAGTAATTTTCATGGACAGCACCAACAGGCACATGTTATGTATGCAGGACAGGAACAAGCATATGTGTTAACACATAATTAACTCACAAAATTCAAAATTCAACAAGGGGGCTCCTATCTCACATTTCAGCTCTGAATGGCTTACAGACGGAAATGTTGCATCATTTTTGTTTCTAAGTAAGACACTCAGAGAAACATAAGACATCCTGAAAAGTATCATTGAGTCCAAGGTCAGAATAGGTATGTATATCCTGTGTGTGTGTGTGTGTGTGTGTGTGTGTGTGTGTGTGTGTGTGTGTGTGTGTGTGTGTGTGTGTGTGTGTGTGTGTGTGTGTGTGTGTGTACACACACAAGAGAGCACTCGCCAGCTTGTCTCTCCCACTATACTCTCTTTTTTCCC
>CAAKHD010013446.1:162521-194034 GCA_901007705.1 Fistularia tabacaria
TGTGTGTGTGTGTGTGTGTGTGTGTGTGTGTGTGTGTGTGTGTGTGTGTGTGTGTGTGTGTGTGTGTGTGTTCACACACAAGTGAACACTCCAGCCTGATTCTGGCCCATTAGCCTCTTGTTTTCCAGCCTGCAAAATGTGGAAAAACTGTGCTGTGATTCCAAGCATGAAGCAAAGTGCCAGGAACACTGAACCAAGACAAACACATCAAAATCCATGGGTCCATTAGCCTTGTTCAGGCTTAGCCTGGTATGGTTCAGTTTGGCAAGTAAGGGTCTGGGAGAACAAATGCTGTATGCCCTGCAAACTCTAGCTAGTCATCAACAATGACAGATGTAGAATGTGAATGTGCACATTGTGAATGTGACTGTCAGTGACACATCACCATACAAGCATCTTCTTGAAACAATTACAATACATCAACCATCATTGTGTCCTCACACAGCTGCAACAGTTTACAGTGAAACAGTGTGAAAAGCGGATCCAATCAGAGAGATTGGAATGCAACCTCTCACCCCTGCCCATGAATGTCTGTGGTCGCTCTTTAAGTCTTATCTGATTGGACTGTCTGGCACTATAATCATTTCCAGAAACCAAACACGGACGGCATGACCCAGGGGACAAAACTTGAATAGGCTGTTTGAAAAGTTCAATCAGCTTTGGCCATGTGTTCTTTTTCATAATTTAAAAAAGAGTACTATTTTTAGGGGTGATATGGAATTTTCTTTCAAAATAGGACTAGCAACCTAGCAGGTTCCAAACACACGGTCAGTGTATCCAGTTGTCACCTGTATAGACATTTGAAATATCACACCACAGTACAAAAAACATTTACAGTTGACAAAAATGAGCCCCTGTTATGATATGACAAGATTATCTTTTGAATATGACTTGTTCCACTGTTCTATTGTTGAGTAGGAACATAAATTTGGACTTATTGATCATCAAATGAAAAAAAGGTTAGCAAGCAGTTTCTGGGCAAGTCATCGCAAAAACATGACACAAGACATGCAGGTATGATCAAAAAGAAAAGGGGTTCAATTTTGAACCAAACATGACCAGACCGTAAGACTTTCTTTGGGGTTCAATTTCCTTTCAGCATTGCATGCCTTTAAAATAATTTGATTTTGTGGCCCAAGCATCACAAATTGACTGTAAAAGGTCATTCTGCCCCTTTAAATGTGTAGAAATAGTATTGCATTAAATATCACTTTCTGTCCAGTTAGTGTCATTGAGGATCAGCTTGCCCCATGAGAAGAAAATTAATTTTCAAGCATTGAAGGCATGATAAGCAAGAGTGAATTTGGGGTGTCTCTCTCCATAAATCTAATTTCAAGATTAATATTCACATTCACAATACCAGTGATGAGTATCAGTACCAAATCAGCTCATACATCCATCTTCAATACATACACACACACACACACACACACACACACACACACACACACACACACACACACACACACACACACACACACACACAAGCGCACACACTTGTATCTCTCTTCCTGCTTTTTACTTCCACTCTGTATTTCTTGCCATGCAACATCTTTTACCACTTCTGAGCATCTGCATGTAGAGAAAAACCCATCAGTAATCCCCTGCTGCTCTGCTCTGGAACTGCCTTCCAGACCCATGATAGTTATAGGTCACTAGCACATGCACATTCACACACACATGCTTCATTAAAAACATACAAGCACAGACAAGCCCAAACACACACATACACATGTCTGCAAGCTTGACTATGTGGTTTGGATAGATCAGGGTGTTTGCACATCTCTCACACACACACACTCTCAGGCGCCGACCTGTTCACAGCAGCAGCAAAGTGTGTGACAGAGAAATACCAGTCTTTATCGCACCCTGCAGTTTAACCCCTTCTAATCCCTTCAGAGTGGCAGAGCTTTGTGGTCAATTCACACTCTTTTTTATGCTTTTTTGCTCCCTTTTTCTCTCAGTAGCCTCAAGAGGAATCCCCTCTGCTGCTGTGGCAAAACATCAGACGTGTAGAATGGACTCATCATACACAGTGACAATGACATGGATATAGCATAAACATGAGCATGCTGATATTCAACACAGTCAAACTATACTTGGTAGTAAAATGCTGATGTACTACAACATCTGAGCAGACAGTGATATCACATACATTTCTTATTACAGCTCTATTTCTTTCAAGATTTTGGGAAGATAGTGCAAATAGGACAGTGTTTTTATCGATGAAAAATATATTAGTTATTAGGAAATGAAAGGCTGGTAGGCTGATGTTATCCACTAATATCTGATTTTCATGCATATACAAGAATTTTTCATTTGAATTTTCAATAGGCAATCTGAAAGGGCAGTGATCCACAGTGTTAAACTGTCATAGGCTTTTCTTTTTGGCAAAAATCTAATTTTTGTCATATAATTTTCAACTTCATCTACTTAACTCTAAAACGTATCGGTCTACTGATTGCTTTGGGCAATGCATGCATGAATTTGAATTTTGATATATGACATGAAAAGTCCACGTATGAGAACATTTTGAATCAGCATATCTTCATTCCCTATGGGAATAACTATGGAATGCAACATTGCAAAGACATCTCGTTAAACACAGGTAAATTTATGGAAATAACCATTTCTGACTGATGTAATGTTATTTTTTTATTTTTTCTGTTATGTTTCATTGGCAAACAATTGGAAAAATTATTTCCATCCAAAATTTTGTGTCAATAAAGGGTTAGGATTAAGCCCATTGGATCTCTAAATTTCTTTTTCATTTGGCAACTCATTTGTAGAGACCTTTAGCAGGTAGGTTTCTATTTTTTTTGTGAGAGAAAGAATAAACATAGTTGTAGTTTATTAGTATACACAGCCAGTGTGAAGTCATGTTCTCATTTATGAGTTTAAACTGTGTAGCCTCAGGTTTATAAGTAAGACAGTTAAAATTTTGAGGAACCAGAGTTCATCTTACCTTCATCAGACAGAATGGTCTGTATTCTGTTAGTGACTCCATTAAATGGATGTTTCATTGATTATTTTATTAAAAATTGAATTATTAAAATTACATATTTCAAGAACTCAGAAAATGCAATAACAGAAATTAATGTCATAAATAAAGTCATAAAACTTCCCATGGACCTCAGCACAAACTACTTTTTGTCACTACTATCAGAGGAGCCCACTGCCAGCCTTTAGAAGAACGGCATATTTAAACCACCTCTGCACTGGCTCCACAGTTTCAAATCCAGGATAGTCTATCCTTTGCCTTCATTAAATTTTTGGCTCCTCAGTCAGTTGATCAACCAAAAGTTATTAGCTGCATTAAGCCAAAAATTGATTGCAGCGTTTCACTGTTTCTGAAAATCACAAGACTGCTGATTAGGGAAAATAAATAAACAATACAAGAAAACAGCTGTACCAAATATATTTTCATATATGTATAGGTAGAGAAACACACAGTGATCTAGAAATGAATGTTGGGACACCACCATAGAAGAAGAAACATGAGTTGAATTCCTCCAGGAGTACATCGGGGAACCAGTCAACTCCATCAGCACACAGTAGGGAAAATGAAATGTGTGTTCAACAGCCACAGAATCTGTTCAGCTTCCTCAGGTTTACAAAAGGAAAAAAAAAATGAAATAGTGTTTGGGGAGTCACACACAGACGTGCTCACACACACACACACACACACACACACACACAAATGCTCAAAGACAAACCTCGTGTCTCCCAGCAGAAACACGCTGACTCAAACCCATGCCCACATTTTTCTTTAAACCACATACATAAACACTCCAACCGCGTATGCACACACAGAAAGAAAGAGAGCAAGAAAGACTGTGCAGAGAGAGTGCAAAGAACACACACGCAGGGCGAAAGATTGTATGTATGAAGTGAGGGGCTCAATTTCTCTCATTAGAGAGAGGTAGCTGCCTGCAGCAAAGCCTCATCTAGTAGTCTGCTGAGATCTCTTAAACCAATAGGAGTAGTCAGACAGTGAGAAAAGGAGTAATAAAATAGTCATATTATAGCACAACAGCCTCAAATGCAGGTGAGGTAAATGAGTGTAGGAGGGAGGGGAGTCTTAAAGCGTGAACAACTACGCCTCAATGGCAGTAGATGATGCAAATCACTAAGTTATATGCTGCTGCATGTTCAAAGATGTCTAATAAAGGGCTGTAGTCCCAGGCCTAAATTTCCTTTGTGGTCATCAAGCTAAATAAGTTGCACTGTTGCAATATGTGATGGTCATAGAACTTTAGACTACTCTCGAGAACAGATGGTCTTTTTGAAAAATCCTGTTGTGTCGTTAGTGCAACTAAACAATGTTGTTAGACTGCTTAACCAGAACCAAGTCATTTTGATGCCCAAAGCTGAAAAAATGGGAGGTAGACCCTGTGTAGCTATATATCAACACAAAGTATAACTTATATGAACATCAGGGATTGAACCACTTACTAATTCTGGGTCTGCATTAAACTCATGCATTCAGCAACATCATTTTCCTCTGGAGAAAAAAAATATTCCTTCTTTCCTTGACAGTCAAAGTGTCTAGGTGCTGGAAACACACTTAACATCCAATTGATTGTTTTCTTTTAAACAACTTCAATGTTCCTGAAATGGAACAGCTGCTGGCTAGCATTATCAGCAGCTTATGGAGATTACAGGTAGACAGCCATCTAGCCATCCACTGTAACAGGGAATAAACTAAAAACCTGTAAATTTTCTGCCTCTACAGTCAAGGCAATATTCTAACATGTGTCACACTGCACCCCATCTTTAAATATTTTTCACAGAAAAAAAGCTCAGTTTTCTAAGAGGAATAAACAGAAACAAAAATAATATCCTTATCCAACTGCCAAACCCTTTAGCACAGTAGCTTGATGTCAGTGTCTTTCAACATTTTAGTTATATGAACTCCCGACCTAAAAATTGAAATTGTGCTGAAGAGAGGTTGACAGTATTATATGCAACTCTGTCCTGGAGAGATGTGATGATGGACATCATGCATGAACACACGGTGAAAAAAAATGCACAATTGAATGTAAGCTATTATTATTATTATTATTATTATTATTATTATTATTATTATTATTATTATTATTATTATTATTATTATTATTATTATTATTTGCTCCAGCACTCAGTGCTAGAATCACCCTAAAAATATGAATATAAATAGAGCAAGTAAGGTATAATAAAGAGATGAGGTGAGAATAATAGACAAAATAGTGCACAATATCCAAAGAGGGTAGACAGGAGGCAGAGAAAGGAAAAAAATAAATAGGCAAAAAACATTATAATAGGCAGTCCCATTAGGCAGAGGTTATTGAGTAAATTCATGTAACTCGACAAAAGCCTCTCCTGTAATTGTGTCAATGCTGCTTCTGCCACACTCAGCACTGTCCCTCCCATTTTGATCCATCTGCAATCTTTTGCATCTCTTAAAAGCAAAATTTCCAGTCTGTATTGCCTATAAAAGGTTTTCTATACATCATGACGCCATAAGGGAAGAAACAGGTGAGGTAATGCATCAGCAAAGAATATAACTGAGCACCACTTATCACAAACAAGAAAGCTTAAGGTGCCTTAAATGAATTTTAACATCTTTTTGACCCAAAGGCTTGCTTTGTTGTGGCGGAATGGAAGCATTTACTATAAACACTGCATCGCTTCTATGTTTGATCAACCATATCCTCTAGCTCTATTCTTCTCTGACACAGAATGCAGGGGAATTTCAAAGAAGAAAGAGCAGAGTCCAATTTTCAGAGCTTCAGTTAAGGTGGCTTAAATCGTGCTTAGAGGGTCCATTTTTCAACATGAGAAGGATCAATTTCTCACAGTATATAAAAAGTCCTTTGAGAGGCCTCAATTTCCTTATAAAATTTCAAAAACAGAGGAGTGTCCACTGGATTTGTTAAACCAAGGAAAACAGTCTCGCTGCACCAAGAGACAATGATGGTATTTCTTTTTTGTTCATATATTGAACCTAAAGGCTATAATCTTCAAGTTGCAAGCCAAGAGGCCCATTGGGACATCCTGCCCATACCTCTCTAATCCTGTTTCTCAAAGACACAGAACTTTTCAGTCACCTCTCTATCACACACACAAGTCTGTGTTGGGCTGGGCACTCAACAAAATGAAATGAACCTCAGTTCTTGGCTGTGTTAGTAAGGGTAGTTGTGTGTGGGATGATGAGAGGAGTGTCACTGTGTTCTCTGACTCAGCATTTCTGCACTGACAGTCATTCCTGTCATTTCGCTGCAGTTTCCTTTCAGCAGGGCCAAGTGGGACCTGCCAGCATGCCTTGCCAAAATGTGGAAAACACAGGATCAATGCCGCTGTCTGTGCTTGTTTTTCCCTAGCATGCAAACTGGCAAGACACGAAGCACTAATGATACAAAAGCAGAGTTTTGCTATTTTTGATCTTTTATTTTAATCTTTTTATTGGGATTGCTCTTCATATTGATGGCTGTTCCAGTGGAAATCAATATTGTTTTGTTTTGGGAGTGTTTTTGAGATGTAGAAATTAAACAGTCAGTTCTTTCTTCATGTTATTATAAAACTAAAATAACCATTATGAATAAAAATCAATTTTAAATAATACACGCAATGTACTCATTCACGACGCACAATAACTCAAAATCTGACTATTGCGATGTCACCATTATCCAACGCTATTTGTTGATAGACCCAACTTGATAAAGATTGATGACTCTAAACACATTGGCTCTCTTGATGGGAAGAAAGAATACAAAAAATGAGGGTTTTCATGTCACCAAACCACATCTAACTTCAAGTACCAGACCAATACAAAGCTTGCATAAGTTGGGGAATCCTCTGCTCCGCCTCAGCTTAAACTGAAACTTATAATGAATGGATAACAATTCTCATTAATCTATATTAATCCACAGCAGCCCTGTGATTAATCAGATTAAAAATATAATCCTTTGACAGCCCCATAAATGTCAACACCAGAAAACTTTAAGGACATGTGTCCTAAGTAAAAATCTACTTTGGGATAATTTACTAAAGTGGCACATCAAAAGTGAAAAAAAAACATTATTTTAGGGCAGCTAAACTGAAAACTCTTACTCATTAATATAAATCAACTTTCATATAGGAAACAATTAGCCACTAAAATGTACATGACAATTTTGGCAAGAGACAGAAATCATAAAGTACGTTTTTTGCTGCCTTAACCCCCAGAACCCGACAGACGCAATTTGCGCCTGAATTTACATCTCTCTTCCTTTGCTAAATTAATCATGAGATATTAATCACAGAGAGGGGAAGCATATAAAATGACTTGACCTTTACAATGAAGAACATTGTAAACTCGATTCGGTGTGATTGGATTTTTTTTTAATGAATTTACATCATATTTAATCATCAGCATACACAGCCCTGTAATTGCTCTCATTTCTTCGGTCACAATTTAACAAAAGTCCGGATTTCTTTTCAATGTAGCACATATCAAATTCCTTACCAACGATGATTTCATGTTTCATGTGACATTTTCATCCCTGTAGAAATGCTAGTCTAAATCATCTGAGGGTATTATGTCAAATGGTGGGGCTTCAGCTGAGCCCAGACTTACTGTTACTGTTTGCAGTAAGGTACTTCGTACCCATGTACCACTTGAAATTAATGATATAAGAACTTTAAAAAGGGCCTTGAAATTATTGTGAAGTACACTAACTTGATAGGGTTCAAAACCAAAAGGCAAAAAAAATGAAAAACATTGTGTTGGACATCACAAAACAAACTGACGTGTGATTAGCAGCTGTCTTTTTAACAACAACCTGGGAAAAAAAAAGTAGCAAGGACAGGTCCATCTGTCTTCACTTTTTCACACCTTATCAGTCTGAGAAACAACATCTATCCCTCCTCTTCCCCTCAGAGTCATATTGTCAGTCTCTCTTTGGTTTGCTACTCACGGCTCCCTTTTCGTCCACTCTCGTTTCCTTCAATTTCTCATCTTTTTAAACCCTGCCACTGATGTTTTTCCTTGTGAACGTTTCAGAAGCTTTTTCTACATTGGTATTTTTCTTGTCCTACTCCTCAGTCTGACAGAAGGAAACAATAGAGGCCAGAGCCAATATGACACTAGTATAGTGTTTGTTGGATTTCATTGTGCACAGATGCCTTTGTTCTGCTTCAAAGATAGACCACTGATACATGACCAAGTTGATGACATCAGTCAACTACTTCCTCTCGACTCTAGTTTTTCAATTGCTTCTGCCAGGTGAGGGATATCCAGTTAATTCCCATTTCACTTGTTAGTACTCTTTAATTATTTGCTCGATCACAGAGTGTACAATGTACTCTCACCCATCCTATGCCACTCAGACATCTTCCCTTCCTTCTCCACGGTGAACATTGGCAGGTTAAAAGCTTCATATGAGTCCCATCCTTGTCTGCATCTCCACTAGAAAAGAAAACCAAAAATTCTAAAATGCCTCCAAAGGACCATTAGGGAAAAAAAGCTCCAATAGGAGCCCCTACAAGGCCAAATCCTTACCCTATCTTGTCTTTTTAATGTCACTTGTTGAAAGCTACAATCCTCAGAGGTACCCTTTCAAAACAGACATGTTGTGTAGAATTATGTCATCATGATACATAATTTCACCTTTCAAGCATTTAGACTGCTCTCTCTACAAAATATGGGCAGCTGGCCACAGGGTCTTGCCTGGGGACATAGACTAATGTTAAGAAAAGACACAGCAAACTACTAGCTCTATAGAACAGAGCTGTTCCAAACAGCTGTTCAATGTAAAACCAGTCCTTTTTTTGTGCTTAGTAATATGGTGACCCTTCAGGGTACTGAAAAGCCAGTTGCAGCCACTGATGACCAAGATCAGCCATCTGTTTCTCCTAATCCTTTCTCTCCAATATTTGCAGTCTCTGTTCTTTTCATCACAACTACCACACTGTATTTTGAGGGGGTAATATATCCTGTGGTAACGGTAAATAAAAGGAAAAGTAAGATTTGCATCTGAGAACCATCAATGAAGAAAACAAAAAATGAAAATAAATAAACACTGACTTTTGCCTTGTAATTACATAGGAAGAGGGAGGTTGACATCTCCGTGTGTGTATGCGAAGCATCTGCATTCGTCTAACCTTCTCTGCATCCTCTTCTCCCACACTCACTAACTTCATGTCCTCTTTCACTTCATCCCCAAATCTCCCATTTGATCTTTCTCCAGTCTCCCTACCTGGCATTCCAACCTAAGTATCTTTCTATCAGTATATTCACTGTCCGTCCTCAGTACATGTCTGAACCATCTCAATCTGGCTTTTCTGACTTTATCTCCAAAATATCTAACATGCTGTCCCTCAGATGAACTCCTATTCATCCTTCTCAAGCCCAAAGAGTACATCAACATTTTCTTCTCTGCTACCTCCAGCTATGTGTCCTGTCATTTCCTCAGTGACACCGCCTCCAAAGAATAGAGCATTGCTGGTCTCACCACAGTCTTGTACACCTTTCCATTCACTCTGGCTGATACTCGCACATCACACCTGACACTTCTCTCCACCCATTGAAACCTGCTTTAATTTTACTCCCTGCCTCACTGTTCTACTTGGGTCCCTCTCATTCACACACATAATATTGCTATGGCTATCCTCTATTCCGTAGGGTATATAAGCTGATCCCTCATGTTGTCCCACCTCCTTTGTCTCACCTACGACAGACTTTACCATTGTCTTACATCTCTCCTACATGTCCTGCACCATTCTAGCATACTTCTCTGCCACTCTAGACTTCCTCATACAGTACCACAGTTCTCTCTCAGCACCCTGCCCTTTGCTTTTTGTAAATCTTCAAAGGCACAATGCAGCTCCCTCTGACTTCTCTTTCAACATTCCAAAAGCAAATACTGCATTTGTAGCTCTGTGACTCTTATTTGGCATAAAACCATACTGCTGCTTACAAGCGCTCACGCTAAGATTTAGCCCAACTGTCTCTCTTCAGAGAGAAATGTATCCACTGCAGCCATTTCCAACTTTTTTGTAGTCTACAAACATCTTTCCCTCTGCATTCCTATCCTGTAAATCAAACCTGCCAATCACTTCCTGATCACTTCTGTTGCCTGCACCAACTTGTCCATTGAAGTCTGCACCAATTCCTACTGTCTCACCCCTGCGGAAATGCCTGCATTACTTCATCTAACGAACTCAAGAATTTCCCGTCTCTTCTAACTCACAACATTACTGTGGGGTATAACCACTAATAACCCCAAATATCACACACCCTCATGTCTGTGGAGGTTCTCAGTCAACCAGTTCATGGTCAATTCTTCTTAAAAACCTCTTAACTTCTTGGAAATTGGCCACAGTCCATTCGAACTGAAGAAACGTCTTGAATGACAGGTGAAACGTCTTCAAGGGAAGGAAATCAAGTCCAGTTTTTCCGAGAAGATTTTAACAAGGTATTTCCAGAACATTCCCAACAAACTTCTCCTTCAGAATAACTAAAATTCTATTCCTAAACTTATAGCATGTCTACCTTTGCTTTTCCTGTCACAGTCCCAACATTCAAAATCCCTACTCTCAGTCCTAGACTCTTGCCTTTGCTCTTCTCTCCCTGCCGACATATATGTCTTCCTCCTTTCCTGTGACCCACAGGAGCCCAATTTCCACCAGTTCCCTCTAGGTTATCACCAACACTGGTGGTCGTCATCCCAAGTCTCGACCAATCAAATATGACAGTCATAGGCTTGATTCACATGTTTGGTCTGGCATATGTTTTAGGTAGGATGCCCTTCCTTCCAAAACCATCTGCATTTATCCAGGCTTGCGACCGGCTCAAGGAGAAAACTGGCTTGTGTCCCCTTAGGGATTGCATTTGACATTTTTAGTTCATGTCTTTTCATCTTTTCCCTTCAGGGATCACCACAGTGACTCAACCTCCTCCATCTAACCCTATTTTGTGTCCTCTTCTCTCTCACCAACTAGCTTAATGATTTCACTCCTTTAGTTCATGCTTCTAATAACTGCTCACCTTTTGTAATTTGACAGGCTAATTGGACTAATGTTTGCAGTAGCACAAGAAAAAACTAAAAGTTCAGCAATGTGGTTTGGTTTGGATACACATCAAAAAATGGTTACCACAAGAAAATACACACACACAGAAACATTATTTTGCTGCCTTGACTGTTCAGGCAGCACATAACATAAGGCAGGAATTAGTCATTTGGGACAGTAAACACAAGCTGGAGAGTCTGCAGCTGCGGAAGAAAATGGGATGTTGAAATTATTTTAATTGCTGACAAAACAGCAGAATTATCACAGATGGAAATAACTCCCTCACCCACTCACATGCCGCTCCTCTCAAGAAAAAAAACAACAGTCAATGCTACGACAATCAAGCAATTCTTCACAAGTCCTATTTTTAGCTGCCACCTCTGTCTTGCAGTTACCTGTCACATCTCTGCAGCATCAGAGAGTCTCTTCCCTTACAACACAAAATATTTTAATCTGCCTGCCCTTTTTAATCTGCCTTGACTTTTCACTGCAGAGGCTGCATCAAAAAGATGACGAGAACTTAAAAGCTTTCCCACTCTCGCCTCCCCACTTTGTATTTTACTCACTCTGTTTATTTGAATTTAGGAGTTGTAAACACTTTGTAACAGGCCCTAGAATAAAATAAATTAACTGATTAATTAATTAAAATAAAACACTGACAATAGACTAATTCCCAGTGGTGTCAAGCATACTGATTTGGTGAAGTCAAGCAAGAACGAACATGAGATGATTTAAATGAATGAATATTGTATTGTACCTGAGGGGTTCTCAAGTCTCTAAACCCCAGGGGACTTCCTGTTCATATCCCTCTGTCTTCCTGCCCTTTTAAAGTGAGTAAATATCTTAACATTTGACCTGAAATAATTGAAATCCCTCACAGTCTTGTTGATAGCCAAGCAGCAATTTTGTAGCCATAAAGAGTGTCGACAGTTGCATATTTTCTATAGGTTGGAGTGATTTTTCCATTCAAAAGAACCTCCTTGGGATGTTTAACTGTCTTTATCCCATCCTATTCTGCAATAACCTGCCCACAAGTGTAAGAAGCTGTACTACACTGAAGAAATAGAAAATAAATTAATTAAATAAGTAAATAAATGAAAATTTGACAAATATTACAGCTGTACACTTATGGACACTCAATTTCTCAAAGGTCTCAATTGAAGTGACTGCTCTTAGCCTTGATTTACAATCTACCTGACACCTTTCGACTGTAGCTTAACACTTCATTTCTGCTTGTGTGACGTATAAGCCTTGATAATTATAAAAAATGGCAGAGGAAAAAAGGTAACACTCACAAAACCTTCTGAATACATTATAGATTTATGGTTACATATTATCTAATCAGCACTGCATTATCTGATCTCGACACTGATTTGTATGCATGATCATTTTGGTTTTTTAAGTTAAAAAATTGTGTTTTCCCATGTGATATGAGCTAAAAGTCAAATTGTCAGCAGCCGAGTAGGAGAGAGCGTGTATCTATCATGACTGAGTTGGTGCCTCTGCTCCCGTCGGAGCTGTCTGAACATTTAAATGTAGCCTCTAAAGGCACCCTCAGCTAAACAGCATATTTATTACATCCAATTACACACACTTCCTCTAGGTGAGTCATAACTGCTTCGTAACTTTTCTGCTTTGTCATTCTATTGCATCTTTCTCTCCCTGTTTATTTATTACAGGCAATGGAGGTATGAAGCAACTCAACAAGCACGCACATCCACACACACAGGCACACATCAACCCATCGCGGGGCAACGTTGATTGTCTGTGGCTCTCTGCTCAGACACAGTCCGAGAGCACCAACCTCCTCTTCTCTCTCTCTCTCTCTCTCTCTCTCTCTTGCTTTCTCGTTCTCTCTCTCTCTCTTTCTCTCTCCCTCTCTCTCTTTGTCTCTCTCTCTCTTCCTCTAACACACATAAATACACGCACACACACATACACCCACACACACAGACACACACACACAGACACACTCACACACTAACTATGACAGTTGATGATTTTGCCACAACAAAGCAAGATGGCAAGCAGCTCTGTTAGAATGCAGCCAATAAAACTCACCGTCAAGAAACTTCCGCGGCAACTTGTGTGAAAAGGTATCTAAAAGGATGTCAGATCAATAACCCTGATCCATGTTCAGTGAAATACATCTCATGAGACAGATCTATATCATCAATTGTTTTTTAAAGGATGCCAATAATTATAGAAATATGTTTGGAAATCAAAATCAAATTAAACTGCAGACACAGATCTATCAGTGTAGGATATTAGAACGCTACCATGCTCACTAGCATACTGTTAGTTCCTGTAAAAGGATGTTGCATTCTGTGATGCAGATACTGCAGAAAACCGTGATACAACCATCATTTAGAAGATATCATTTAAAACCTCCCTACTAAAATGTTTGATTTTTATAGAACACACACATTGTCTGCATTATAGTGGATACATAATCAGAAAAAAAGATGATTCCAAGAATAAATCAGGTAATTAGGTTACAGGCAGCTAAAAACACAAGCATCACTGTCATCAGTCAGGATTGGGATATCAGCCTCTGAAAACACTACGTGTCATCTGATGTAATAGGAACTAATCCGCGCTGCAGTCACTACATCACTATATGCTTTACCACACTGTGCATGAAGTCACTTTGGATGTCACGCTAAGCCCCACAGTGGAGGTGATGGTCATGCTCTCTGTCTTATCGAAGCATCCCAGCACAGGCATGTCATGACACGCATACACTTAAGAGAGAGGCAGACTTTTTCCTCATACATCTCCCATCTCATCCCAAACTCTCTCATCGTCACGCGCACACACTCACACACGTACACGCGCACATATCTTCACAACTTAACCCAGGATAGATAAGCAGGGAGAGCGAGATGAGAGGAGGTTCAGAACATGCAGTGACTCTCACATGCGCACAGGCACACACACACACACACACACACACACACACACACACACACACACACACACACACACACACACACACACACACACACACACAGCCTCAGGAGATTGTTTCCAATGTACTTGGCAGCCGAACCGGTCGCTTGGCAGCAGTAGTCGCTCAAAATTTGCCTGTCTGCCTCACCTACGCATTTCAAGTCAAAAATTCATAAGGTGACACAAAACTGTCAGAGCACGATGATGTGACGCCAAAATTATGATTCTGTGTGTGAGCGTGTGTGTGTGTGTGTCTGTGTGTGATAAGACGTAGGCGGTGAGTTGAGGAGAGGGCGTACATGCGTAGACACACACACAAAAAAAATTCTTACACTCACACACGCTTACGTGCACTGAGACGGTCATGTCTGGGGGTGGGGGCATCTAAACTCATAGGCTCCCAGGACAAACTCCATTGCATATTTTGCATCCAGATGTGTGCCTACGCGCTTTCAAACTATTGCCTAAAAGTGTAGTTAACAGGGGAGCTGAGTTCTGTTTGAGTAAAATACGGTTAAACGTAAATTATATCATACGATATTTACTTTCACTAATCATGAACTCACAGAACATCATTGCATTCATTCCATGGCTGTGCAGAATCAGGTTGTTATTGTATCACTAACGCATTACTTTTAAAGCAGCCTAATGGTGATTTGAAGTCGACTTAGATCCTTTATGCTTGACATTTGGACCTAAGGTGACCCGGGCGGGTTCACAATCTAAAAGCCCTGTTCCGGTACAGAGTTTGCACTTCCTCACAGTGCAGATAAGTAATCAATAAGCCTCAACAACTTGAGCAGTTTTGGTAGAAAGAAGTGATGTGATGTGAGGAGGGAGACAGTCCGTCCCCATCCGCGGCGTGCGTCTGGCTACTTGCTCCTTCGTGCGCAACAACACGGAAGGGTACCAAGACTTTGTTCATGTTGTTAAATAGTAAAGTGAGTGAAGAATATCGGTGGGGAAAACAGAGAGGGGAGAAAATTAAGATTCGGAGGAGAGAAATGTCACCAATATCTCGAAAGCAAGAGGAGGGGAGAGAAAAAAAAAAAAGCTCCGTGATGATGAACAACCGCTACAGAAAAAGTTTAGATGTACTTACCGATCTTACTGTCCTTCTCGTTTGTCCTGCTTGGCATGTTTTAAAGATGTCAGAGTAGTAACAGAAGACCAGTCCATTCCCGGCGGGCTCGACAAGCAGCAGCGGCGGCGGCGGCGGCGGTTCCGCGTCTAAAGCTCAGCTCTGCAGTTTCCTACGCAAAGGAGAGCAGCGCTCAGCATGAATGAGAGGGAAACTGCGGTCAGACTCCGGCATCCCCTGGCAGAAAAAGAGAGGGAGAGCGACAGAGAGAGAGAGAGAAGGAGTAGTGCGCCGCCTAGCTGTGTCAATGCGTAAAACGCCTCACCAAACGCAATGCTGCTTGGTGCGCATAGGTGGCAGCATTGGACCCGGTACCAGGTGTGATGCAATGCGTTTCTCATGATCCTTGACAGGAAAATAGCAGGGTACGTATAAGGTCTTCTTTTCGAAACGGTGATCGCATTCAGTTTTACTGTCACTCTTGTATTCTTATTACCACCGTAATGTGAATGTGTATGTGTGTGTGCACGCGCGCGTGCGTTTTTTGATTGGGTTTGTCTCAGTGTTTAATGTACAGCTTCAATAAACCTACACATTTATCTGCATCGTTGATTGCCAGCGCTTGTGGGAATGTGCGTGTGCGCGTGTGTCTTCGTGTGTGCGTGCGCTCACGCCTATTCATTCACCCACTATTCACTGCTGAAGGTCAGCTCCCTTGAAGCTTGATAAATCATCTGTATCGGCATCGATGGCCTTGTTTGATGATTCACCAAAGACCATTGGATGCTGTTGGTAATTTAGTGCAGAATTTCACTCTGATACATCAACTTTTCCCTCCCAAATAAAAAAAGCATTTGCCTTGAAGAATCTTGAAGAAAAAACATGAAATGAATTTGATCCTTCGAAAAAGGTTTGAAACAGACGAAAAGATAGAATGAAAGTCTCACACCAAAGCGGAGGGCAAAATCAAAGGTTTAAAAAGTTTAAGTGACAAGAATTTTTTCTCTAAAGCTCAGAAAAGGCTTGACGGCATGAGTAAGAAGAAACATATTGTATATTTGCTTGTTAAACAAAATTAGCAATAAAATATGTTGAGAAAATTCGTAATAGATGCAACATGTCAGATAAATTTAGCAACTCATCACTCTTATTCAAGATAACCAACTTGAATTTTTCATGGCCTGAGTTTCCATACTGCAATTGCTCGGAAAAAAAAAGTTATCTAAAATGACTGATCTTCACAGGAATTGAAGCCAGGGCTTGTTTATCTTATTTTTTTTGTTGATTTTTGAATAATCTTTGGAATGTTTTTTTAGTTCAAAATAATCCTTGTTTTTTGTTTTTAATTTTACTATCATGCAATAAAGACTGTAGTTCAGCCTATGGGCTGCAACTCTTCTGCTTTCAACGCTTCTATTTTCGGAATTGATGTGAGAATTTCTCACTTGTGATGTTTGCATTGCCTATGAACAGACTATAAACTGAGACTACCACTGCCGGTTGCATCATACCATGCCTGTGCCTATACATTCTTTATTCAACTGTAGTCTTAAAAGGAGAATCCTTCCCAGATAGATTAAATGAAAGTATGACATGACCACAGTAACAATGTAACATCTCTTCTGCTCAGCTACATGAGCAAACAGGTAAGACACCAGGTAGCCATAAAAGTGAAATTTTGTCCCATGAAGGATGAGAGTGCTTACTCAAGGTCTGCAATCCCATTTCACATTACTCTTATTCTGGGACCCTCACATGACCTTTGTCATCCAATATTGATTCTGAAAATATTGTTATTCCTGCTAAAGTTCATGATAACTAGAGAGTTTCCACCCTGAGAGGCTGGGTTGTAGCCCAGCCCCTACATTAAAGATGTGGCTATACAGGTGATACAGTCGCGCTCACTGTTTACTGTTCATATACAGGCGCCTGCATCCGTGGGGGACTCCCACCACTTCCTAGCATACTGCTGTGTGGCTCAGTGTGGCAGTACTACTCTCATGGTTAATTTCTCACTCCAGAAACCCCCAGTCATCTACACCTGCTCTGCTCTGCATGTATAGCAGGAATCTTTATCAATAACACTCTGCATTAAAATAAATGTTCCACTAACAATTTGTGGTTGTTGAAAAGCTTCAGCTTCAGGTGAAAGTTAAAATTGCCTGATTTACAAGATTTACCATATCTTGGGACTACAATCAATCACGGTTTACTGTCTCTTCAGTTATGAGACTAAGGAAAAAGAAATGGGGAAAAACATGAGATATGACTATATTTGCATGTGCATCATTATAATTACTGACTGGAGGGTACACAACCAAGTATTTAATTATTATTACACAGCTAAATGAAAATGACAGTGAGTCAAGACTGCTAAAATATCAGGCACCAGTCTTTTTGTTAAATTGAAATGGAATAAATCCAAACAGAACAAAATAGCATCTTGCAAGAAGCAGCAACATCATAAGTCTTTGAGTACATTTGCTTACATACGCTTTCCTGAAAAACATCTCTTTTTGTCTACTTGTCAGCTCCTTTATTGAAAATCGCTGGCTAAGAGGTTCTGATTTGTCAACCTTTTCCTCCATTACAAATTATTTGAATGAGAACTCAGATTTTTGGTTTTCTCATACCAGTCAGCGTAGGCAAACTTATTCAATTCATTCAATATTCATTTGATGTCATTTCATGTTGACACTCAGAAAAAAACATATAGTATTTTTCCTTGGGATTTGAGGGGATTTGATTTGAAAAAATCAAACAGTGCTGGTCAAGAGAGCTGCAACACATTTGAGAAGGTCTTGGCACAGATTTTTGAATCTTTAACCTTTTTCCTCTTAGAAAAAGTATTCAATCCAGAAACCATATCTTAATATAATGACTGAAGACCACAATGATTCAACTCTGGTGGGAGAATTTCAGGTCAGTTTCTCGGCAAACAGCAATATGTTGTGTATTAAGGGACAATCAGACCAGTGCTTGGAGTTTGTAGTGAAGCTGATGTAATGAAATAAAAAAAAATGCTGTTCATTTTATCAGCCATAATGGATACTTAAACTGATATAAAGAAGTACTTTCAAGCACAACTTCTTTATCAAACACTATGTTTCATACTGCAGGTTTCTTTCAGTATTTCGATGGAATTAATTTTAAACATTCAGACTTTGGTTATTTTTATTGGAAGTCAGAACATGCAATCCTTGGAAGTATGTTGCTTTTCATTGATAATATAATGTATGTACACTCATTGATCAATGGCAGCTGTTGATTCCAGAGCCATATTATTATGTAGAGGTAAAAGAACACCTTAAACAACAAGTTCGAACTGAAGAAGCATCTCCAATGAGGGGTGAAATGTCTTCAAGTGAAGAAATTAAAGTACAGTTGCCAAGATAAGAAGATTGAAATAAAGAAATTATCCATCCATCCATCTTCCACCGCTTATCCGAAGTCAAGTCGCAGGGACAGCAGCCCGAGCAGAGAGGCCTAGACTTCCCTCTCCCCAGCCACATGGTCCAGCTCCTCTGGGGAACCACAAGGCACACTTAGGCCAGACATAGTCTCTCCAGCATGTCCTGGGTCTTCCTCTTGGCCTTCTCCCAAATGGACATGCGCGGAATACTTCCCACGGGAGGCGTCCGGGCGGCATCCTGATCAGATGCCCGAGCCACCTCATCTGACTCCTCTCTATGGGGAGGAACAGCGGCGCTACTTTGAGCTCCTCCCAGATGGCCGATCTTCTATCCTTATCTCTAAGGGAGAGTCCAGCCACCCTCCAGAGAAAACTCATTTCGGCCACTTGTATCTGCAATCTCGTTCTTTCGGTCACTACCCACAGCTCGTGACCATAGGTGAGGGTAGGAACATAAATTAACTGGTAAATTGAGAGCTTTGCCTTCTGGCTCAGCTCCCTCTTCACCACGACAGACCATTATAGAGTCCGTATCACTGCGGATGCTACAGTGATCCGCCTGTCGATCTCCCGCTCCATCCTTCCTCCACTCATGAACAAGACCTAGATATAGTTGAACTCCTCCAATGGGGCAGGACCTGTTCCCCGACCCGAAGTGGGCACTCCACCCCTTTCCAAAGCCAGAGAAAAAAGATTTTGCAAACAGAATCAACCCAAACAGCTTGTTTTAGTAAAGTTAAAAAATGAAAACTGTCCAAACACAATTGTGGTATCAGTAGAGCTATTGTTCTGCAGAAGTTCTTGAACTTTAAGGGGGAAGCAAACTTAAAACTTCAGTAGATAATGTAACTGGAATTGTCAGCTCTGGAGTTTAAAACGAAAAACCCTATACTGCTGGGGGGCAGAAATCTGTCTTTGGGCAAAAAGGCAGAGTTAAACCTGGAATGGTCACCTGTCAATCACAGTGCCACCTATTGAGACAGACAATCTTTTATTCTCTCAACTAAGAACAGAAACACAACATGACTAAGTTTTATTTCTGGACTGCAGGTGGACAGTGGAGAGCTGTGGAGGAACCAAGAAGCCAAGAGGAGAGCATGCAATCACCACACAGGAAGGCCTCAGTCACCCAGTGGATTCACTGTGTGAGAACTCTGTGAGGCAAGCACAACAAAAATGTTGTGGGTATTTATAGAAAAATATTTCCTTATAATAAGACTAACAATTATATTCTGTTCGTCTTTTGAAATACTTACCCTTAACTTCACTGCATCATTTTGATTTTATTCCAATAAAACATAAGTCAAATCAAATGGCTTTTTAAAGAGGAAGCCGAACTCTAAGATAGCTGATGGAGGTGTTGTCAGTCCTATTCGTTCCATCTGTCCATCCATCGTTTGCCGCTTATCCTGTACTCAGGGTCGCGGGAGAGGCTGGAGCCAATCCTAGGCGAGAGGCGTGGTACACCTTGGACTGGTTGCCACATATATAGACAGACAACCATTCACTCACTCGGGGCAATTTTCCCAATTTTTTCCAATTAATCTGCTGCACATTTTTGGACTGTTGGAGGAAACGGAAGAACCAGGAGGAAATCCGCACAGACAGGGGAGAACATGCAAACTCCACAAGGGCCCCTTTGTCGGAATTGAGCCAGGGTCCTTCATGCTCTGAGGCTGAAGCGCTAACCACTGCGCCACCCCCAATTAGTTCCATTTGAATCTTAATGTTCTGTTGGACTAATACATTTTTGATAATTAGGCAGAGCTGTGAATCTTCTGCTTTGACATGTATTCAGTTTTTCAGCAAGTAGCTGAGCTTGGTGTGAATAAAATTTTTTGACCACTTCCACCATCTCTCCTTCCCTTATCTTCAGATTTTCTTTTCATCTGCCTTTATCTCCACTACCTTCCAGCAGAGCCTTGATCATAAGTATCCATTTCATTCAACAAAGGTTGGTTGACTCCAAATCATAATCAAAATCTCCACAGACAGCAGCCTGAAAAAGAAGGTAATAAGGCATTGTTAGAAAGTGCTTTTTGGTTGTTTGTCTTTTTAGATTTTAGAAACAAATCAAATTGATTCTTACAATTTTACGCTTGGGAGATGAAGTCCAAATATCATTTTTTTCTCTTCATATCTTTGGGCTAAATATTAGTTTGTTCCATTTATTAGGATTATTTCTTTTTATTTTTTAGTGTCCTTTTCTTAATCACAGACAAAAATCAGAGCAAACCCAGTGATGTTTGACTCAATTCTCTGACCGAATGCAGCTGCCATTACTAACAGCAAGAAAAGCACTGTTGATGGGGGGAAAAAAAAGGCATAAGCAGGAGGGAAGATGAGAAAAAGAGAAGAGAGTAGATGCTGGTAATCAGAGCGACTGAAAGAAAAAGAAAAGGCAGAGAGTTGGGGGCGAAAACTATTTTACTGTCGAAGCTCAAAGGACAGCCTGCCTTTTCTTTACTGGTTTATCGCTGCTTGATCTCTATCACAGCCATAATGAAGGCCCACGCATACTGCTCACAAGTAGAACCACACACACGACCATACGGCTAAAAGGCCATACCTCTTCGGAGCATCTCCCTTTTGTCTCTTCTGGATGCATCTCTAATTACAGCTTGTCCAGTGATTAACAGTAGGGAGGGCAGCTAAAGCTACCGCTAGCTTGGGGCCTTCAGCCTTTCAAACTGTACATGTGGCACAAATTGGCACAAATAAATGATAGCAAGAGTGAAAGCAAAAAAATTGGCTTTTGTTCACGCTGCGTCCAAGAGAGAGGAAAAGCGAGTTTGACGGGAAAGATGCTGTTCATTTGAACAGTACAGTTTCCGGCTTTCTGAGTTCATTATTCACTCTGATCAGACATGTTCCTTTGACCAAGGCTCTGCTGAAGCATAGTTTGAGACTTTTCTCCACATAGGTCATCAAATAGTGATATGTTCTCTAACCTTTATATTGATGGTATGAATTAACAATGCCTCTTTTAGAACTCTAGGCGAGAGTCACACAAGCAGAAGGGACCCAAATCTATTATAGTTAAGGTTCACTTCAGCCATGTAAACACTGTATGTTAATTCGTTAAAATTTAAATCGTATTTTTCTCTGTGTTATTTGCAAGTGATAGATCACATTTGTTGTGTCTAGAAAGAATCCATCTTTTGCATGGGGGGCTATGGTAATGTCATCATCAGTAACTTCTTACTCTATATTGATGAGGTAGTACAAGATGGTTAAGGAAGCATTCCAATGGAGAGTCATTATTTTACCATCCGAACAACTGAGATGTCAAGGACTGCATAATTCTTCCACTGCTGTTCTCTGTAATGTCACACTGTCCATGTACAGTCGTGATGTTTAGCTAACTTGGCATTGCTTCATGGTAACACGTGATCAGCTCTGATAGACATCCACCACCCTGGAATTGTTGCTGGAAGTGTTTCCCTGTGAGAGACAGAAAACACATTCTGAAATCAAAAATTAAGAGTCTAGAGTTTGCAGAAAAATCTGATCTGAGCTTTATTTTTTGGCTGCCCAGAACATTCTATCATTAATTTGGATGCAGTCTGGATAGAGAAAGACAAAATGATTTTGTGCTGGCAATCTGATGAGTGCCTTCCCTATGTGATCTTGATCTTTTTTTTTTCAACAATGCGACCTCAATCAAATCTGAATCAAAGCAATATTCACTCTGACATTCATCACAACTTTTTTCTGGTAGGAGTAGGATTATATGCAGGTCTTCAAACATTTGAATATGGGTGTCAGCTTCAAAGGTTATCAGTGGATGAAAATAAAGGTGCGCAACTTTGTTTGTATTTCGGTTGAACCTATAGAATTGAAAGATTTAGACACTAAGTTCTCTTTAGGAGTGACAAGGATGGATAGGGTCAGAAGGTCCATCAGGGGGACAGCTCATGTTAGATGTTTTGGAGAGAAGGTCAGAGAAGCCAGACTGAGATGGTTCGGCCATGTACAGAGGAGGGATAGGGACTATATTGGTAGACGGATGCTGGAATTGGAGATGCCTGGCAGGAGGTCTAGAGGAAGACCGAAGAGAAGATTTATGGACGTAGTGAGAGAAGATACGAAGGTAGTTGGTGTGAGAGAGGAGGATACATAGAATAAGGTTAGATGTAGGAGGTTGATTCGCTGTGGTGACCCTGGAAAAGGGAAAAGTCGAAAGGAAAAGAAGAAGAAGTAGAAGACGCCAACTACTTAGCCAAAAACCAAACTTCATTTTAAGATGGATGGATGGATGAATACACAGCAGAAAAGGAACAAAAAAAAAAAAAATACATGTATTATAAATGAAGTGATGTGTTTGAAATTCATCCACAAGAAAAGATGAGCATGATATGGATAGTGAGTTTCATTTTCACATTGCTAGCGGAAAGTAGCTGAATGCATTCTCATTACTGTGTTTTGATACCCAACAATAATTGTTGGTAAATTTCCCTAAAGAAATTTGAAGAAATTGTCTTTTGAAAGGAGAAATATGGCTGCTATATTTTATTTTGTGAAGTGAAATAGAGTTCAAGTAACTACACATGTGTAAATGCATGTATTATCAGTTTTTTTCAGCTAACTAATTGGTGCTAGTTTCCAATTCTTCTCTGCACTTGTGTAACTAGCATTCCAAAGAAAAAAAAACTTCTCATCATTCCTTTTTTCATGCTGGTCTCAGAAAACACTTACAATTTTATCAGGTTCTGAAAAAAATTTTTCAATCCTAATATATATAGCAGAGATGTGAACTTGAGTCACATGATTTTGAACAGTTCACTAAATAGCAAAGTGCAGCCTGTACAGTGCTGCACTTTGAGAGTGGATTTGTTTCGTACAGTATGCCTCTAGTCATAAATAATCACTTAACACTGCTGTCAAAAAAGTGGCCAAACCTACAATGAGTCAGAGTAAAGGAGCAGGTAATGAAAGAACCAGTCCGAGTAACAGAATACATGTTTTCGCTATAATACCACCAAAAAAATAAACAAATAAACACATAGCTACTAAATTTCATTGGAAGTCCAGCACCTGCATTTTTTCTCAGAAAAGTCCCATGTGCTTTGTTCTTTATTTAAAGTAAATGAGCCGTCCAGAGTGCACCAGCCATCTCGTATTTATAAAATTGCCCCCAGAGACAGAGTTTACATTTTTTGTGCCCTAGTATCCCCAGTCGTAGTATTAAAGCCAGCCAGGGGTAACAGCCTTTGTCTGGCTTTGCAGGCAAGGGTGGTGTAAATCAGAATGAACAGTGTTTAATACTGAATAAATGCGTCAGACTCTCCTGTCTAGAAATTTGACATGTCTCTTGACAAGAACATTATACTTGGAACTTTTAAAATGACAACCCAGTCCCTCCTCTTGTGTATAAAATCATATTTAAGAACTATGATATGACAAATGTTGTGTTTTTGCAGGGTATTAACACAGCCCTGAGGAATAGATTGGTCACACAGTTTCAGCCTTAATTGTGTATTGTTTCCGAAATCAAAACGAAACTCTATGTGTCATATTGGACAGTCGTACCACTGGAATGTTAACATAAAGTCTTTCTCTCATGACCTGGGTCTCAGCAGCCAATATTTATGTTTTATCTTCGTTTGACTTGATTCTGATGGCTACAGAGAAATGAATGACTGTGCTTGTAGTCGGGGCTCTTTCTCAAAGACGTGTTTTTCTTCCACCGAAGAAAAGGCTGAAAACTTTATGCCCATGTATCTTTACAAAAGAATGCATATTTAATCTTATACATTTCCGCATCAGAATTAATGAGATTTAACACATATGACACCAACAAACAATGGAATTTAGTTAAGGTGGATTGCTGTTATGGATCTGCAGAATGACACAACAGCTAGAGGGAGAATACTTTAATGAAAGGTTTCCGTTTGATTACAAGTGTACATCATTCTTCTGGCTGACTGAGTTGAAATAAGGACCAAGGATGCAAGAGACTCTAAAGCATTATTCTAATAACACGCTTTACTGCATGTAAACATAAATGCCATCAGATCATCTGTTCTAATGTTAAGATTAACATTTTGCCCTAAAAAATCCATATGCGGGTCATTGTGTGCAAAAGCCCCAGCATCTGCAATTATTTCTCAGGAAAGAGTTTAGCTTGAACCTTGATATCATCCCTCCTGGGCCCATCCTTCAGCCCCCCAACACCTCTTCAAACCAAACCCGACCCTTTTCCCACCCCACCCGCTCTCTGGACCAATTTGGCGTGGCGAAGCGACGGTTATCTAAATGCAAAGTGATGCTGTAATAGCACTCACAGAGGAGGCGTAAACGACAAGTGAGACCCGGAGATGGGGGAAATACTGGTGAAAGAGATACATAAAAAAGAGATGAAGGGGGGGTCAGAGATCAGGGTTGTGTGAAAAGCAAAATGAAAGGAAAGAATAAGACAGGAATATGAGAAAAAAAACAGCAGAAGGTGAGACACAGCAGAATGACAGAAAAAGAGCAAAAAGGGGGAGGCGTAATTGTGAGGAGTAAAGATGAGAGTGTGAGGAAGATAATGCAGGTGAGATTGGGAAGGCAGGATTTGACAGGCATGGAAGAATATTGCGTGTGGTGCAAAAAGCGAGTGGCTGAAGAAGGAGGGGAGGAAATGAAGATACAAGAGATATATGAAGGAGAAGGATCCACAGCATTTGTACAGTGTCAGGAAGCCCTGTCCCTCCAGTTACACGCAACAGTGACATCACACCTGGAGTGTATCATTAGTTCATCAAAAGGAGTGGTAGAGATGTACTCTATTAACCATCTTATGTGTAACTGAGATTAAGAGGTTTCCCCAATTAATCTCAAATATGCCCCAGATTGGACCCTCTCAGCTGCAACAAAAAGTACAAAATGTTACCTACTGTGCCAGACGCAGTACCTGTCGATCCCCAACATTCACTCATGACAAAGCCCTTGTAGGTGAGGGAAATCATTAAACTATTCGAAGTTTTATTTTGATGACCCAAAAAGCAATGTTCGAAGCAATTTGAGCAGTATATTTTCAAAAAGTCAAGCCTTGGCCAAATCATATTGTTCTATTCTAAGGGTCCAATACATCACAGCTGCACTAGTTGCCCAGTAAGGAGGGGTTATCCCTGGTCCCTTTATTAATTCATGGGTGTGTTTTTGGAAAACCTTAATAAATCCAACTGAAGGTGATATCACATATCATATTAGGGGCAGGTTCAAGAACTACATAGGTGCCTGAGTGAAATTAAATATGTTACTTGTAGCTGGAGGAAAATACGTTCATCTCCAAAGGGTTGAGATTTTCATTTTGCTTTGAAAAATGAATAAAACACATGCAAAAAGTAATCGAACCATAGATCTGTTGGCATTGAATCACTCCCATTTCAAAAATGAAAATTAATTAAATACGGTCAACAGTGGGGCAGACAGGAGTGTTTCCGATAAAGCGCATAGGAGAGCCATTTCTCTAGTGTAGAACAGTTTTATTGACTTCTCCATATCAATTTTTGTCAAAGGAGTTGCATTCATTGTTAAAGCAGTTGATGTTATGCTGTTTTGCCTGTATCCAACCAAGCAATTTCAATTCATCAGTTTAAACGTGTAGAATCCCATTCTCACGACAGCCTTGGTTTGCTGTCACAATCTCTGGCTCCAAGGCCACTCCCACATATAGGTTTTACATATGACATCTTTCTGCTGCTCCTTGAAGTAAATCCAGACTTCAAAGTAGATTCTCCTGTAAATGAGCTGCCGGGCTCTGAAATTTGCATGCATACTCAGTGGCCTGAATTTTGCATGTAGTTTCCATTGCCCGGGTAACAAACAAGCATCCAAAAGTTCTTTCGAGTTCTCTTATTTGTGGAACTTGTAATTTGAAGCCAAATGCTTAATGTAAATTCAAATTAAAGCCACAGCCTTTTGAGCATTGGGCAATAGATGTTTATAGACAAGAACTTGCTTGGCAGCAAGGGAAAAATGTCAGCATGATGCCAAAGAAAAGAATGAATTTGTAAATGACTCAGGAAATTATCACAGCTTTCTTATTCATGTCACAGTTAGATTTTGCATTATTTCTGTCATTGATGGGGAAAATTCAGCATTAGTGAAACATGATGTTTTGCAGGTAAAATTTGAAAGAGGGGCGGTCAAAAAGGAGGAAGATCAAATGGCAAGCTTTCATATGATGTTATGGCAGAAGACAACTGATTTTATAATGTATTTCAAGTTACTAGTAGTCTTGTGATTATAAAATGACCCCTGCTATTATCAGATAACATCAGCATCACTGGCTTCTTGCTCTCATGCCAGTGAGGAAGAAGTGAATTGGAATAAAAATAAAGGACTGTAGAGTGGGCTAGTGTTTAATGTTGATGTGGAGACCCCGAACCTCCATAAAAATGGGGTAAGGGTGAATAAAATAGAAAATTATAATACGGGCCAAGTCTGTGGCTTCAGTTGAAACTTAGAATGATAGACATGCGAATCTGGAGTCAACAGAGTTCCCCCTTCCTGCACAATGCCATGATGGTCAGCATATAACTATTAAATATAAGAAACATCTCTATCCCTTACTTTTAGAAAGGGTACACGAAGCTTGGAAGAGTTAAAAAAAAAGATTAATGCAGATAAGACCTCAAAGACACTTATAGGATATGAGGATCTCACAGACTATTCAGGAAAATCACTTTAACTGATATAGACAAATACATTAATAGATAAATATGTAGCTAAATGATGAGCAGATATGCACAGCTTCAGAGAGTCGTTTTCAAAATGGAATACTCTGTTTTCTGTCTACTATGATGGTTAATACTATAAAGGTGTCGATGTCTTTGCAGCACTACATTTTGCAATCCCGCTTCATGTCTCAAAGCAACAGCATAGTGTCACCTATAATCTTTTTGATCAGTGGGCGGGATGATATATGAATTAAATGCCTATCTGTAATTAAGTTATTGGTTTCAGGGAACATATTTTTTTACATATGATTAAAAAAAAGAGGAAAACTGTACTTTGTCATGGAGGCAATTTCAATTTGAAATAAATGTTATTTACACGATTCAATAGATGAATTATTTAATTACATGACAGGCAGCACAGTGGCGCATTGGTTAGCACTTCCACCTCAAAACACGAAGGACCCTGGATCAATTCTTTCTGTGTGGGTTTTCTCCAGGTTCTCTGGTTTCCTCCATATTCATTCAGGAGGATAATTGAATTACATTAAAAAGATTGGCAAGATGTGAATGAGAGAGTGAATGGTTGTTTGTTAGGCTCCAGCATCTCAGACCCTGACTGGAGAATTTGTGGTAAATAATGGATGGATGGAATAATTACATGACAATAAACAATAAGGTGAGAAAATTTCAAAAGGAATAGGGAATAAACAAGAGTAATGCGTTAGCAATGACAAGTGCACTCTGTGTGTCCAGGATGTCAAAATTGCCATTGATTAACAATCAGTTAAACATATGACTCCTTGTTAATTTCCTGGACTACTTTTATGTTGTATTTCAGTAGTCCTTCATCAAGAATATAAGTTTGACATTTCTTGAATGTTATTTCTGATAATTGCACTCTGTTAAAATAGAACCTATGCAGATCTAAATCAAAATGTTATTGAAAATGCCATACTGTGTTTATCACTCCACCAATTTTGGATCTTTAACTAATTTACAATGCGTGCACTACTATTTGTTTTTGTGCTATATGGTCAGTATCTGTGTCACTTCCTCAAATCTATACCAAATAAAATTAGTAATTGTGACACCTACGCAATGACATCCACACTGAAGACTGCACACAGTGTGCTCGGATCTGGCCAAGGTTTCTGACTGGTATATGGCAGATTTCCTTGACAATGTCACCAAGTGCCTGCTCATGGGGGAATGTCCGGTTTCTTTTAATGATTTTAAAGAGCACAGGCTAGACCTACTTCACATGTAAAGTGTCATGAAGCAACCCTTTTATGAATTGGCGCAATTTCAATACATTTTGACTTGATCTGATAGAGATTTTCTTAGACATAAATCAATGCACAGAGAAAGCTCATGTTGTTTTTTCTTTTTGTTACTGATGTTTTGTTTTTATTTTTTAATGAATATGATTACAACCAACAGCAAACTCCTAGCAACCTTAATTTAACAAAATGAAAAGCAAATGTTCAACTGTGAGAAAAAGAAGGAAAATACATATGTTTTGTTTTTTTACTGAAGGTCACTTTAATAAGTACAAATGTCTTGCTCTTTCCACACTATTATCATCTCAATTTATTTAGTTTTGTTGTTTTCCCTGGAAAATCTTTCAATCTCTTGAAATCATGAAAAAGGGGCCTTCTAATAACAAGAGAAAGTAAATATTGATTGGCAATTAGAGGAATCAGAAATTCGTAAAGACTGGACTATCCAAACTTTTTTTCCAAGGTTACACATTTCCTTTTCTAGGACCATCACAAAAGTGTCCTGTGTCCTCACAAACCATTTAGTGACCACACACACAATAAATGGAGAGCTTATTTTCTTTTCAGTTAAGATTTAAAGTGACCTCTCTGAGAAACCTGTATGTTTACTGTACAAACTTACCAGAAAAAGTATTTTTGAAACCCTACTCTGATCTACTGAGATGCATGCAAAGCGTCCTGTCTTTAAAACAGTCGCCCACATCTTTTGCGAACATATTTCAAATTATATTCACACACCAAGGTTTCAAAACTGGAGTTTGAATGAGGAGGGCCAAGGCAGCACAGGCATAGCCAGGACTTGAAAATAGGTGCAGCGTACCTCTATATGCCTCTCATTGCTATTTCACTTCAAACTGCGATCACAATTCCCTGTCTTATCAAAGTAGTCTTTACATTATAAAGAAGTAACTTCTAGGAGAAGAACATTTTCAGTGTGTTTTTATACGTATGCTCTTCAATGAAGGTGAATTGATTTCACTGTGAAAAGTGGCATAACAAAGCCTCAAGGAATGAAAGGAGAAGAGTCTATCAGTAAAGAACAACCACTATTAATGAATAGACATTAAGTAAACTTCTAATACCATTTCAGCATCTAAACTTGCACATAACTTGAGAGCTCAGCTAATGCAGTTAATATTTCTAAAAACATTTCATAAATTATATTTTTGTGAGCCGGGCTTGCAGTGGGCAAATAGAGTATAGGAATCCTTATAGGAGGTTATTAACTGGTAAAGCGTTTTGGGAGCACTCTCCCGCAAGTCTTCCGGCAACATGTTACGATGTCTTTTCAAGTTAACTTCTATTCAAGGGCCCTTAAGACACATGGATACTTTTCTTTTTCTTTTTTTTAGGATGATTTGTTTATTTGGAAGCCGTATCACTGTTTTGTTGTCTGTTTGTAGAACTCCACAGTGTTTTGTGGGCAAAATGATGTCAAATGACCTGCAGTCAGTCTTTGGCGACTGATCTAGGGTTTCACACAGGTTGGATCAGCCGTACCTTTGAATTTATTTTTTCCTCACAGCCTAGTCAGTGGACACACAGACATCTAAGAACATTGAACAGTTTTATTAAACTGACCTCATGTATTTGTACCATGGGAGGAACATACAGGCCCTAAAAGAATCCATGCCAGTATAGGGAGGACATGTAAGCTTCATATTGAGACCTAGTTAACCCAGAACTGTTGGAAAAGGAGTGCAGAAGAGGGAAGTCCAGCAGGTGCTAGTCATTAAGCCTCATCGGATTGTTGTCTTGACTCCCTGTCTCATGTCTCACATTTCCTCGCGAGTTCCAGAAAATTCACCAATTTCTATTTGTGGGTGAACTAATCTTTTCCCAAAGGACTACATGGGGAATTTGAAGTTTAAAATTTGGTATCAAAGCTCATTCACTCTGGGGAACTTTTTTTGAGACTGATCTAAAGTTTTGCACATGAGATTGCGAGTACTACGATGTACTATTCCATACAATATACAACATTAACAACATGCAGGAAGAGTTGGAACTGTGTGCTTGTGTCTTATGGGTGTAATAGTACAAAGATAACCTAGAATTATGTTTGTTAGCCGCTTTGATAAGGTACTGTTTCTGCAGTACCATCTAAACAGGAATTTTATTGTATTCATCTTGCAGTTATCCTGTGGTCAGAGAACGACCTGTAGACAAGCTATTCATTTTGTTCAGGACTGAGTAGTGCTGTATTGTTAATTTTAGTCTAAACTGCAATATATATGGAAGCAATATTGGATTAGGTCAAAATTGAAGATGCAACCAGAATTTGAAGAATATAAAACTGACACTTCACTTCTTTGCACTTTAGGGTACTTGGAGCTGCAATGGGCAGGATGAGTACTTTCTCCAACACAACTGCCCTGCACTAATTTCTTCCAACTTTCTCTGCACTGAATGTAAGACAGCAGCAAGATATTTAGCCATTACAAAATGTCTCGAATTAAAAAAAAAAAAAAGAAAAGGAATCCCCTCCTGGGCAGCCCTCCTGAATCGTTGCACACATTATTCCCCTTCCCCAGTTCCATCATTCGCCCCCAGCTCCCCTTTTGGAATTATCCCTTGTCAATTATTTCTTCCACCCTCTCTTATTTCTAGTCACCACTGGAAATATCAACGAGGAAAGAAGTGGTGAGGAAAAAGAGAGAGGAGGAGAGTGAATATGTTATTTATTGCTCTGATGTGGATAAGATGTGAGCGTGCACCCCCCTCCAATTACATTTCAATTAATAACAGTCAGCCAGGCATCGCCTCAAGATGTGCTGGCAAGATGATTGGGCTGTCAGTCAGGGCTGCAAGTGAGCATTTGCAATTTGTCATCAGTTTCCTCTTTCCTTCTCTTTTCACAATCACTCACTATTGTCCCTATCCTATCTCCTAATGTTGATTTGCTTACCATCTCCCTCTATTTAATTTAGCTCATCGTCCTCTTTTTTTGTTGTTGTTCTTAACATCATACCACTATTCATTCATGTATTCATCCATCTATGATAATGCAGCCTCAGGGCAGCAAAGGCCAGTGTCTCCCAGAGCAAGCCTCGGGGGGGGGGGGGGGGGGGGGGGGGGGGGACCCCTG
>CAAKHD010013446.1:194054-209534 GCA_901007705.1 Fistularia tabacaria
GGCGGGGCGGGGGGGGAGGGCGGAGGGGGGGGGGTGGGGGGGGGGGGGGAGCAGTGTATCCCTGAGCCATTCCAAGCCTAGATAAATGCAGAGGGTTGCATCAGGGAGGGCATCTGGCGTAAAACTTGGGCCACAACCAAATCTGTGAATCGAAACTAAGAATTTCATACCAGATCGGTCGAGGCCCAGGTTAATAACAACCGCCATTGGTGCCGATAAGCTACAGGGTACCAGCGGAAATTGGGCTACTTTGCGTTGAGGAAGAAGAGGAGGAAGGCATGTTTGGAAGAGCAGAGAGAAGAGGAAAGGCAAGAGTCTGGGACTGAGAGTAAAGACTTTGAATATTGGGACGATGACAGGAAAAGGTAGAGAGTTGATTAATATGATGCAGAGAAGGAAGGTGGATATATTGTGCGTCCAGGAGACCAGGTGGAAAGGTAGTAAGGCTTAGGAGCTTAGGAGCAGTTTTTCAGTTGTACTATCATGGTACTGACAGGAAGAGAAATGAAGTAGGAGATATCTTGAGGGAGCAGTTTATCCGGAATGTTCTGGAGGTGAAAAGAATGTCAGATAGACTGATGAGTCTGAAACTTTAAATTGAAGGTGTGATGCTCACGGTTGTTAGTGGCTATGCCCCACAGGTGGGATGTGATTTAGAGGAGAAGGAGAAGTTCTGGAATGAGTTTGATGAAGTGATGCAGAATATCCCCAGAGATGAGAGAGTGGTAATTGGTGCAGACTTCAATGGACATGATGGTGCAAGCAACAGAGCTGATGAAGAAGGGATGGGGAGGTTTAGTATCCAGGATAGGAACACAGGGGGACAAATGGTGGTAGACTTTTTTTTCGGAAAAGACAGGAACATAGGGTAACTTATAAGAGTGGAGGTAGGTGCACGCAGGAAGACTATATCTTGTATAGACACGGTAATCTGAAATAGATCAGGGACTGCAATGTAGTGGTAGGTGAGAGTGTAGTGAGACAGCATAGTATGGTGGTTTCAAGGATGACTCTTGTGACAAGGAAGATCAAGAGGACAAAGACAGGGCAGAGGAAAAAGCAGAGGAAGCTGAAAAGACTCTTGCCTTTTCTCTTCTCTCTCTTCTTCCGAACAAGCCTTCCTCCTCTTCTTCGTTGACCCACAGTTGCCCAATTTTCGTTGGTACCCTTTAGGTTATCGGCACCAATGGCGGTCATTGTTAACCCAGGCTTCGACCGATCTGGTAAAAGATTTTTGGGTTCGATTCCCATATTTGGTTGTGGCACAAGTTTTACGCCGGATGCCCTTTCTAACACAGCCCTCTGCATTTATCTTTGGGACCGGCTCAGGGAGACACTGGCCTGTGAAGCCCTGAGCCCGCATTGTTCCTTTGATAATCTGATACTTACCGAAATACACTTCCACACTCTCTCAGTTTAGTCATTTCTGTCTGCTAGAATAATCCTTTCATGGCTATTTTCTTTTGTAACATGTTTCCTGTATGTGTTACAGGAAATTTGTGGGCTATGAAGCTAATGGCCTCACTAATTTCCTGTTTAATTGGCTGTGCGCCAATTTTAACTCATTATAATTTCAGACTACAATTCTGTTGACTAAATGTGAGGCATCACTACGCACTACTGTGATAGTCCATTTAAGTATTACTTACCTATATACAGATACAGATACAAATCGATAAGTTCCATAAACAGTTTTCAACCATTTCCTGTGAGAAAGGTCAGTGTTGCAAGCTATTTGAAAATCATTTACATCAATGTAATTATTCAGTGTTGAAAAATTACATTACAGACTATAACAGATAAAGAGAAGGGAATTTCATGATAACTAGATTACAAAAAAAATTCATACAGCAAGTTTGATTTTTTTTAAAGCATGAACTCAAAATATATCTAAAGTCAGGAAAAATAAACAAGAGCACATTTTGATTGAATTCTTGTGACTTTTCAAACTTGTGATAAAAAAGCAAGCCCGAAAACAATCAAATTGTCAGTGATACTTCGAGTCGTCAGCCCTTACAGTAATTTTTTCCAAACAAAATATCAAAATATTGAAAGTCTAAGTCTTACATCGCCGGTTTCTATTAATTTCACATTCCATAGGTCGATATATTGCATGGTTTTGCTCAAACAGAGGCCTCAAACATCGTTCTTGTATTTGCTCAAGACTATATAGATGAAGCAACCCGTTGATCTTGCTGTCTTTCGATATAATCCCTGTTGTAGTATTTGGGATGCTATTTGACAGAACAAAAGAAAGAGAGAGAAGGCCCTAAACAGGAACCCATACCATATCACTGCTGAGCCACAGGAGCTCTAAATTGAATAGAAGAAATCAAAGATTGCAGCCAGCATCTAATGTTGTCATGTCTTGGGTAAACCTGACTGATCAAGATGTCTGACGCACTCATTTCTATTGATGGTTCAAATTATCCATGTGTTGTGTGTGAACCCCATAGCTGACAGAGCAACTCCAACAAAGGCAGAGAAAAATAGGTAAAATAGGCAAAAACGCTGATAAAATATGGGGGTGGGGGATAGTGAGCCAATATTTTTATGGGTGTCCAAATGAATCACTAAAGTCACACTCTCAAAGCAGATCTCATCAGGGCCTTTCCAATGAGAAAGGCTCTCTATTTCTCATTGTGTGGATGTTGTCTGTTACATTATTAAATCAAACGCAGACCAGCATTCAGATGAAAATTTTATGGATCATTTATTTAAGCAGATCATTTTGACAGATGCTTTCAAAGCTATAAGAATAAAGTCCCTTGCTTTCAATAGTTTGTCTTGTTTCTTCTTCAGATGCTCACAAAGTTCAGTGCTTTCTCTCTCTGTGTTAACCCATTTTCTTCCACAGCATGCTTCATCTCAGCCACTTTTCTCCTTTGTATTACACCAGTGATAGATAACACCAAAGAGATACAATCTCCAGGAGCATTCAGTGGTCTTTCTGTGTGTATGAGTGTTATTCAGACATGAGGTAAATTACTTTTTTTGCCAATAAAATAAAAATCATACCACATGTTTACAAGTCTCTGCAGATGGTTGGGTCATTCAAGACTCCAAGGCATTTGGTTAAATACTTCAAGCTATAATCGTATCAGATTAATCTAACCAGAAAACATTTGTAATGACCATGACCTCTTAACACAGTGTTATGTTCTGCCAGTATGTGTTTTAACTGAGTGGTTTGCACAACTGAATTGCAACCACTATTAATCCATAAAGGTCTTCTGTTTTTGTGGGCGAACCAATGTCCCTGTTCAACCATGTTTCATCTTGGCGGACAGTTTGCCTGTTTCCCTCTCATGTAAGACTATGGTCAAGTCTGGAGTGGATAATGAGTTGTGGTCGGACCTACATTCAAAGAGTGAAGACAATCCTTAATGTATGCAATGACCAGGTTGATAGACGCTTTGTAGTAGTCTTTGAGGCAGTCCTTCAAATTCAGTTGGTGATGCCACTGAAATTTTGTGCTAAAATTCAGGGGAAATAAGATAGGATTAAAGATCTAATTTTGCTCTGGGCATCCTTTTTAAAATGCATAGCAAAGCACTTTTAATGTTACAATTATTATTTTGCAGCTTGTTTTTTGAGGATAAAAGGATTGAAACATTAGTTTCCCTTGACTCCACTGGCACAAGATGAGATTTGTAGTTTTTGTTTGCACAGGTGTTTGCAGTTGTAAATGGTAAATAGTCACTACTTATCTTGCACGTCCATTACCTTGCGGTTTCAAAGTGCTTTACACTGAATTACATTAATCTATTCACATCGAACACACACAAACGCACAGACCAGAAGGGCTGCCATGCAGGGCATTACCTTCCATTTGTAGAAACTGAGGGGTAAAAATCCTGCCCAAAGACACTTTGGCATGCAGACAGGATAAGCCACTAACTTTTAGATGGGCGAGGCCAGCTCTACCAACCGAGCCAAAGTGGAACCCCTTATTGTTTAAGTAATGACATTGTCCTCTAAAGTCTCGACACAAAAAAATGGCTGAGACATTTTCAATTGTCCCCTATCGCAGGACCCAGTTGCATCCATCTTGCTGTAGATTTGCTGAAGAAGGCAAGTTCTAGTTCTGTTAAGCCTGTTAATACTGCCTTAATACTACTGAGAATTACTGAGCGTGAAAGTATTGTCCATAATTATCGCAATGAACTTGACATTTAGTGTCAAATGGCACAAAGGTCTTGGCTTTTTCCTGCCATTATTTCAGTGGTTATAAGACATCATAACTCATGTCTTGTTATAACCTGATCACCATCACTTAATCTAAGATGATCAGAGGATGTGACTCACAGCTGCCAAGCAAACACTCATCTGGATGCATTTGAAATACAATCTGATGGGGTTAAGTCCTTGTTAAGACAGAAAAATGTAGGAGACAGCATACTTCTTAACAATATCAACCAAAGTAAATAAAATACATCGAGCACATTTGCATTTTCTCCCATGACTACTGTTTATCGATTCTCTTATAAATCTTGTATTGCTCAAGTTACAGGATTGTGAACTCAGAATTCACAAGAAAAAAAGTGTGAAAAGTGAAATGAATGGGACCAGGTCCATTTAATCTGCACAGGATAATAACTTTTCTGGTTGCCAGGCTACACAAGTTGGGCATTTTAAGGAAATCCACACTGGGTTAATTACAGGGAGGAGGAAGGGCAGCATCATGTTTACTTACATGTATTTTTCAGCTCTGATGAAGAAGCATAACTGGCAGGGCTCTGAATGTTTAGTCACTGGGTAATGGCAAAGACTCAGTTGTAATTTGAACAAAATCTCTTCATCAAAACGGTGATCACAGAGATTAATGCATTTTGATGGCATGATGCAGTTGAGTGACATTTGCAAGCTGCTGAAAATGTGTTTGCTTTCCTAGCGTGTGTGTGTGTGTGTGTGTGTGTGTGTGTGTGTGTGTGTGTGTGTGTGTGTGTGTGTGTGTGTGTGTGTGTGTGTGTCTTTTAAATTGTTTCTCCACCAAAACAAGGTTAACACGCAAAAACAGTATTTGGATGCATGAACATTTTTTGACATGTATTTATCACAGCTGACGTTGTCAGGTAATAGGTTTTTACAGATCTTAGAACCGAAAGAACAAGGAGACTGATCAATATTTACTCTTGTTTATTGGAACAGTTGTGCCCATTTTGTCAGGAGAGTCTATTCCCTGTTACAACAAAATTATCATCCAGCTGTAAAAACAAAAAAGGAGTCTGAAGGGAAGATTATATTTATGAAATAAATAAGTTAATGTTGCAGATGTTGCCAAGCCATTAACCTTACGGAGGCTAAGTTTTTTACTAAAAGGTGTTAAATGCACACAAGATGACAGTGAAAGACTTGAGTAAATATGTCTCATTGGTTGTAAAAATAAGTGAGAAGAAGAGAGGAACAAATCTAAAAGCTCATTTTTGAAATGGTTCTACACTCAGCCTTATCTTGACAAGGTGTGGAAATGTTCTGACTGACAACACAGATGCCTCGTCCTCTCCTGGAACAGCAAGCACATGGCCAAGCTTAAGGAAGCAGGAATGAGAGGAGAAATGAGAAAAGCCTCGGCCTATCTTCTGTTGGCTGAGTGCTTCTGCTCCACTCTGCTCTCATTCTCTCTCACTCTGCTCACACTTCTTACTTTATTAAAAAGAAACACATGTAGTGTTGAGGCGTCCAAGTATGAAATTCAATTCTCATCCCCCAAACGGTGTTTTTATTAAAGCCGTTGCTATCACAGCATGCAGGCAGGCCTAGCCAGCCTAGCACGGCTTGGTGTGGGTACATTCTGTACAAGGGGAGGGAGGGAACGGGCAGCATCAGAGAAAGAAAGTGCTGTAAGGAGGACAGAGCAGTAGAGGGACCATAAGGAAGGACATGTAGGAGGATATAGTGTGAATAAGGCAGAGAAGGATTGGGGAAGTCAGCAGCAGGGAAACAGAGGGGCTTAATTCGCCCAAAAGGCAGCTCAGCCTCTTATGCAATTTAACTATGATCCGCCTGACTTGAGCTCGGTATAGCGCCACGACATGGCCCGGTGCACAGAATCAATTGCACATTGGACAGAGAATTAAGCTGCTGTGTGTTTATTACTAGCCATCACAGTAATAAAATGGCCCTCAGTCATGACACATCAGGATTAGAGCCATCATCAAAAGCTGAATTCTGACATTGAGAGATGTGAAAGGTCATCTATGTTGTATAACAATTCTGGAGAGAGTTTTTGTAAAACACAAAAACTTTTGGGTCTTCCTATCTATTCTAGATAGGAATACTATCTAAATATTTCATGATACCATCTAAATATTCCATGTTTTGGTACTTGTGTACTTTTTCAAACTATTCAGTAAATTTGAACTGATTAAACTCATAATTATACAAATCAGACGAGTTTAAGAGCTCTGCTTTGCTCCTTCCTGGAGTCAAAGAAGGAGCCATGGCAATTCAATGGTGCATTACCTGTAATAATACATTCACAGTACACTGGGCCAGTTGGTCAGAATATGGCCAGAGTCAGCACCAATGGGAAGTGCAGTGCTTGAGGTAATTCCCATAAATTCAAAACTAGCCATATTTTCTATAAATGTTAATATTACTAAAACAAATGACATAATATTAAGAGTTCTGAAAGGTAATACGTTTGAAACGTGTGTTTGAAAAAAACCCAAAACAAAACAGGTGTTCCTGAGATTACCTGTTTTTTGATAGATTTGATCAAGGAAAATAGATTATTTTTTTAAATGCCACCTTTTAAGGCCTTGGTCATTGTTTGTTGCATTGTTTGTTGTAAATAGTGTCTATGTCATGTAATGCTGCTTTGTCAAGTCGTGGAAATGAATAGTATATGCAAATGGACATGATATATGCTTTGTTTTATCAGATGAAGGCGAGAAGCACACTCTTTTATGTGGACAGGACAATATTGCAAATATTACTTTTTGTCATTGTTAAATACACATCAACCCAGACAAACAAAAGGAAGTTGTTGGGATCCAGGGCTATGAGTCTGCAGTTCCTTTCATCTTGCAGTTCTTCACCAGAGAGCCTTATTAAGCAGCAGTCCTGCAGCAGGATGGATTTCAGCTGGGGTGCAGTGCGCACCTGCGGATCATCAAGCCTCGTCAGACGGAGGATAAGAGGAGCCAGTCGCCAGCACCTTTAGTGCTAGAAAGTTTAACCTACAGAGACTGACCCCCAGATGGACTTACCCTCCCGGATTCCAGTCATCCCTTCCGGGTGGAACCTCAGCTCCACAGTAAGATCCATAAGCTCCTTTTTGTTCCGGAATCTGGAAATCTAGGTCTTACCCTTCCTCACAAGCTCTGAAGTCTAGTGGAATCCTATACCTCACCAGTTCCTCGTCCCAGGATTCCATACATCCCTTCCTGATGGATCGTAAGATCCATTTGCTCACTTTTGTTCCTGAAGCTAGAGTTCTACTCCACAAGTTCCTCATTCCAGAATTCTACGTCTCGCCTCCCCGTAACAACCTTGTCTCTTTGAGCTCTGTTTCTGTCCATACAGCACTATCCCGCCTGGCCTCCACATACCAACTTCTCCTGCCCTGTTGGTGGATGTCCCTCTACCTGGCCTCCCATTGGTCCTTTTCAAGAAGTCCCTGAAAGCGCATTACCACCTCAGTGTTCTTGCAGTTGGGTCAGGAACTTGGTTAGAAATCATGACCATTGTGACTTGTCTGTTCACAATACTGCAGGTTTCTACATGAACTAAAACTATCTCTGGAACCTCATTTAATGCATATTTTTGCCAAACTTCTTGCATGCCGGAAACTGAACAGCTGAAAACACAAATGTAGCAGTTGTGATACACGGCTATGATAGTCAAAACAGAACCATTTGATGAAGTGGCATTTACATCCTTGTTGAACGGACCTGGCACTACGTGAGTAACTGACCATAAATGCCAGTGGTACCCTTTCATACTCCGTGCAAAAAGTTCATAATCTTGTACGGAAGTCGTGAAAGGAACGTTCACTATACTGGTAGTATTTATGACCTAACTAATGTGTTATTATCCCCGCTTGTTATGCCCATGAATTATTCAGTCACACTAGTGTCAAGTTCCAAATAAAGAAACCTGGATTATGAAATACCCCTTTTGTGGCTCAGTGTTAGCGTCTTGGTCATGAATTCTCCTGAGAGTAAATAGTCAGTTGACCATGTTTGTCTCAGAAAACCTGCATTGTGGCCAAACAATTCTGACAGGGTTGCCCTTTTCCCACATGAGGAAGCTGAAGACAAGGGACCATGATGGTGTGGCTTGTGTGGGGAGGTCATAAGGTATATTGCAGACAAGTGAGAGTGGTGGCGCTTGGAGAGCAGTGCATGACTGAATGGATTTCTCACAAACAGGCCTGCTTGTTCTTGGAATCAGCTGCATTGGTTGGCTTGCTGGCTGACAGGGTGCTTGACGGTTCTCATGGTTGGCTACTGTCCTGCCGATGGGTAGGTTGGTGTTAGTGCTTTCACTATTCATCCTTTGTATCTGACTGTGGTCAAGTTCAGTTCTAGTTGGTCTGAGCAGTGAAAGGTTAGACAGGCTTTTCCAGCAAACAATACTTTTACTGTACAGCACACAACTATATGGTAGAGGTATCAGCAGAGTCTTCGTACTATACCGGACGCTGGCCTACTGTAAAGTCTTTCCATGCACTTTGAATTTTTGACATTTGAGTTGAGTGCTCATACTGTGGGCTGTGACCTCATCTTATGTGTTTTTGATTGAGTGAACAACCAATATTTTTCAAAGCGACTCTTCAACAACCTCTCCTGGTAGCTTGGGAAACAAAATCAGGTATGTGTTGTGTACCATGACCTCCTGGTACAGAACTTCTGTGGATGTGAATTACCCAGCTCTCAAGAAGACGAGTTTCTAATTTAGAGCAGAGAAGCTTCCATTCACTCAAAACAAACATGGGTACACCATTTTGATAAGCACATTCAGTACAGACAAAAAGGCCTCAACCTGGGAAATATCTTTGCAGACTTGTGATGACAGTTCATCGACAGTACCTGGACCATTGTGATTTTATTCATCAGACAGTGAAACTACTTAATCATGATTTGAATGACTGAATTGTTTTGTTTACAAATTAGCAACACCTCTGCAGAAAAAAAATTAACTGCTTTTATTAAAAAAATAAGATTGCAGTTTGTGACAGCCTGTATGATTTTTACAGTGGAAAAGTACTTCCATGCAACATTTAACATCCATAACCATGAGACCCTAACTTTCTTTTCTGCAAGCAGGATTTAATAAACGGCTGGTCTTAAAGCACCAGCACTATTAAACTGGATAACTATTGAATCCCTCCATTACCTGAGACATCTATTTTGAATGGACCTTGTCTGTCCCAATGAACTGACAAAATTCATAAAAGTTGAGCTTTACAGGAAACCAACGCGCACCGACTAGTATTTATTTTTCGACTCACAACACCCCCTTGAGGACAAACTAGGGGTAGTCAGAACTCTACAAGGCCGGGCCAAGAACATCCCATCAACCGCCGAAGGCAACAAGACCGAGGTACAACATTTTAGGAAAGCCCTAAGATCCTGTGGCTACCCTAATTGGGTCTGCCAAATTGGTAACAACCAGATACAGGAGCAAGACAAGCGAAAGAACATCGTCATACGATATGTTACTGGTGTTTCAGAGAAACTCCAAACGGTGTTCAACTAACACCATATACTGACACCTTTCAAACCCCACAGCACCCTGAAATACATCTGGTGCAATCCCAGGACAAAACATCCAGGTATAAGATTGAGAATGTGGTGTATGCTGTCATTTGCACTGAGGACTGTGATGTCTACATTGGGGAGACCAAAAAACCTCTGCCGAAACGGATTGCTTAACACAAGAGAGCCACCACCTCGGGACACGACTCCGCAGTCCACCTGAAGGACAAGGGCCATTCATTTGAAGACAGCAATGTATGTATTCTGGCTGGTTCAAGAGTGGAGTCAAAGAAACCTCTCTGAACAGAGGGCCTCAGACACAACCTTTCACAAATGTATAATGCAACACTTGGATCAATACCAAGGTGCATTTGCACTCATGGACCAGGTCCTTGTGCACCCTTCGAACAACCAGGAAAGATTCACCAGGTAACGTCCACATGAGCCTCAGTTCATGTGATCCAACAGGTTTCACTCATTTATCTTGCTTTATCTTTTCACATTCCAATCCAGGTAATGCCCAAAAGTTGCTCCTCTGTCCCAAACGAACAACATCCACATGGGCATAACAACCCTATTAAACCTAGTTTCTGCCAATCAACTCTTCATTTACATAAGTAACCATTACCCAGATCCGGCCAAAACCCTGGCAGTTATATTCAGAAACTCCCTACAGGTCATCAGAGTTATAGAAGCCTCTCGGCTGAGGGGTGAAATGTCAAGTGAAGAAATTCAAGTCCAGTTGCCACGACAAGAATTCACCATGACCTGGATGACTGAGAACCTCCACTAAACTGTTAGATCCACTTATCACTGTTTACCCCAGCCTTTTTCTTGTTTAAATATTTTCATAAACACACTTGGGAATTGTATTGAGTGAATGACCTGCCATCTTGGCTTTGATTTGTATATCCAATCAGGTGCAGTTAAGACACTCAAACTGTGCACCTATTTCCTCTTCAGTTTTCAAAATGAGTCCAATCTCTTAAGAAAATGAACGTGTACTTGCTTTCTGTTGTCTCAGGCCAACAATCCAGTTACCATGACCAAGCTAGTATGAAAACCCAAATGGATAACTTGAGCAATTTCAAAAAAAAAAAAGCTCTTTTAATAATGAGGTGCAAAGGGCAGAGGAAAAAAAATCTGTCTGAAACCAAAATAACCAAAGATCACTTATGCTTAGGAAAACAGTTGTCAACAGTAAAGACAACAAAATTGTTCTTTCAAGGTAACTGAAACATTAAGGTGTTAAAAACAACAGCCCTGACTTGGACATGGAATAAATACTGGTTAGTTGACAATTGGGTAAAAGACAAAATAGTACAGGACAAAAGGAGAAACAGAATGTATTCAAATGGAAAGGGCGGACAAGTAGAGATAATCAAGAAAATCTGACTGAAAGGAAACACAAATGAGAAGGGCAACTCGCCTACAATAAAGGGAGAGGTAGATTTCAAAATAAAACTGGAAGAATGAGAAAAATTCATGTAACTTTGTTTCCTGAGCATGATATCAGTAATGAGCCTCAGTTTCTTATTTCCTTTTGGCTTTTCCCTTCAGGGGTCACCACAGAGAATCAACCTCCTCCATTTAACCCTATTCTCTTCAGAATAGAAGTCAGACTGACTTCATGTCCTCTTTCAATACATCCATATCTTCTTCGGTCTTCCACTAGACCACCCGCTTGGCAACTACAACCCCAGCGTTCTTCTACCAATATATTCGCTTTCCCTCCTCTGTAAAGGACCTATCCATCTCAACCTGGCTTCTTCGACCTTATCTCCAAAACCTCTAAAATGTGCTGTCACTCTGAGACCTATTCCTGATCGTACCCATCCTTGTCAATCTCAAAGAGAACCTCAACATTATCTCTGCTACCTCCAACTGTCCTTCCTGTCTTCTTCAGTGCCACTGTCTCCAAACCATACAGCATCGCTGGTCTAACAACTGTCTTGTACTCCTGTCCTTTCATTCTAGCTGATATTCTTCTATTGCGTAGTACCCCTGTCACTTTTCTCCATCCATTCCAACCTGCTTGAACCTGTTTCACCTCTTTTCAAGACTCTCCATTGCTCAGGACTGTTTACCCCAAGGACTTGAAATCCTCCAACTTCTTTATCTTCACTCCCTGTCACCTCACCTTTCCACTTCTTGCGACGGCTAACCTTAATTCTTCTCCTTTCCAGAGCATACCTTCACCTCTCTAGATTTTCCTCAAGCTGTTCTCTGCTCTAACTACAGACCACAATGTCATCTGCAAACGTCATGGTCTGTGGAGATTCCTGTCGAACCTCATCTGTCAGCCTGTCCATCACCACTGCAAACAAGAAGGGGCTCAGATCTGATCCCTGATGAAGTCCCACCTCCATCTTGCACTTGTGACACACACAGCTCACCTCACCACTGTGTGTTTGCACCATTTCTAATTGAGAGTTCTTCAAGGAATGGCTGCTGCACGGCTTTGCGAGAGGGACATATCATCAGTTGTGTACATCTGCTGGCTGTTTTGGCCACTTATTACAATACACCCACCACTGAGGCAGGCCCACCACAGGTTGATCAAGCCTGGGTGTGTGTCCCACGGCCCTTGCAGCCCAGGTGTTGTCCTATTCAGCCAATGGCTCATTCTTTCAGCGGTGTTGGCCAGTTCTTTAATGGCTTGCCTGTGTCCCTGCCCCCTGACTCCAACCTCCCTCAGGAGCTTTGCAGTTGAACTAGCTATAAAGCCCCAGCATCCCACCTCCACTGGACGCACCCTTATCCTCCAGCCTCTCTCCTCCGCCTCCAGCTGCCAAGTTGGAATAGATCAACTTCTTGTGGTCGCACGCTTTTTCGATGGCGTACTCCCAGGGAACTGTCAGCTCTATGATGGGGCAAGCTGGCACGACTTGGACCAGAAGACAATGTCAGGTCACAGGGTTGTTGTTAGCTCTGGAGGGATCCAATGATCCACTGATCTGAGCTGACTTGGATCTGCCAGTCCCTGGCTGCATTCAGTGGGGACGGATCAGAGTTTGAGGGCCCAACCCTCAGCTTTTTCCTCATCCTGAACAAACCCTGAGTGGTGTCAGTGCACATTCTGGCTGTTGAAGAGTTGATAGATACCATTTTGCCCTCAAGTTTATCAGCCAGGAACTTGAGGACCTGCTTTTGTCTAAGTGTACCTCCGTTGAGTGAGGCTGGTTCTGCAGCCAACAAGAATGTGCTTGCGTGTTAAAGGGGCAAGATGGATCCTTTCCAAGCCATAGCTGCAGATTTCTGGGAGAGGACAGCACATTTTACATAGCTCAAATGATGAAACTCAGCCGGTTGGATTCCACGCTCCAGAGCTTGCTCCATGTGAGTTTTTTTTTTTCCTCTCAACCCCTTCCCACCTCATCCAGCAGCCCTGCTTGGCTTGTGCTAGTATACTTCTCTTGCACTCCAGACTTCCTCTTACAAAACCAGAGTTCTAGGTCTAGGTGAGGTCTACAAAGGCACAATGCAGCTCCCTCCCTATAATTCTCGATTAGCATTCCCAAAGCATGTACTGCATCTGTAGTACTCTTTCAAGGCATAACCATACTGCTGCTCAAGAATGCTCACTTCTGCTCCCAGTCTAGTTTCCACTACTCTTTTCCGTAACTTTATTGTTGGCTCATCAACTTTATCCCTCTATAGTTACCCCGATTCTGCACATTCCCCTTATTCTTAAAGGGGGCATCATCAAACTACTTACTCCATTCCTCAGGCATCTTCTCATTCAAAGATCCTGAGATCCTGTTGAATAATCTAACCAGAAACTCTACATCTGCCTCGCCAAGATACTTCCCTACCTCCACAGGTAAATCATCAGGACCAACTGCCTTTCCATTCTTCATCCTCTTCCGTGCCTTCCCCACTTCACCTTTATGAATTTCTGCTACTTTTTGGTCTAAAAGTCACCCCTTCTACCCTTACCTCTCATTTTCCTCTTTCATGGTTTCTTCAAAGTACTTTTTCCATATTCCGGGAGCTGCATTGTGCTTTTGTAGACCTAGAAAAAGCATACGATAGGGTGCCGAGAGAAGAACTCTGGCTTTGTATGAGGAAGTCCGGAGTAGCAGAGAAGTATGTTAGACTGTTCCAGGACATGTATGCTGGCTGTGAAACAGTGGTGAAGTGTGCTGTAGGTGAAACAGAGAAGTTCAAGGTGGAGATGGGACTTCATCAGGGATCAGCTCTGAGCCCCTTCTTGTTTGCAATGGTGATGGACCGGCTGACAGATGAGGTTTGACAGTAATCTCCATGGACCATGATGTTTGCAGATGACATTGTGATCTGTAGTGAGAGCAGGGAACAGGTTGAGGAAAATCTTGAGAGGTGGAGGTTTGCTCTAGAATGGGGAGGAATGAAGGTTAGTTGCAGCAAGACAGAATATATGTATGTGAATGAGAGGAACCCGGGTGGAACGTTGAGGCTACAGGGAATGGAGATCAAGAAGTTGGAGGATTTCAGGTACTTAGGGTGAACAGTCCAGAGCAACGGAGAGTGTGGAAAAGAGGTTAAGAAATGGGTTCAAGCGGGTTTGAATGGGTGGATAAAAGTCTTAGGGGTTCTTTGTGATGGAAGAATTTAATCTAGAATGAAAGGAAAGGTTTAAAAAACAGTGGTGAGACCAGCGATGTTGTATAGTTTGGAGACAGTGGCACTGAAAAAAAGACAGGAGGCAGAGTTGGAGGTAGCAGAAATGAAGATGTTGAGGTTCTCTTTAGGAGTGACGAGGATGGATAGGATCAGAAATTAGTCCATCAGGGGGACAGCTCATGTTAGATGTTTTGGAGAGAAGGTCAGAGAAGCCAGACTGAGATGGTTCGGCCATGTACAGAGGAGGGATAGGGACTATATTGGTAGACGGATGCTGGAATTGGAGCTGCCAGGCAGGAGGTCTAGAGGAAGACTGAAGAGAAGATTTATGGACGTAGTTAGAGAAGATATGAAGGTAGTTGGTGTGAGAGAGGAGGATACAGAGAATTGGGTTAGATGGAGGAGGTTGATTCGCTGTGGCGACCCCTGAAAGGGAAAAGCCGAAAGGAAAAGAAGAAGACTCTTTCCATCTTCACATCAATCTTCTAGCATCTGTCAATAAATTTCCCTCTCTATCCTTAATCACCCAAACCTTCTGTAATCATTTCTATCTCTGTTTTGCCAACCTGTATAAATTCTCTCCCTCCTTACTGTCCAAACCTAGCATACAAATCATATGCCCTTTGTTTGGCCTTTGCTATCGCTATCTTTGCGCCGCATCTCCCTGTACCCCTGTCTGTTCTCTTCAGCCCGTCAGTGTCCCACTTCTTCTTTGGTAACCACTTTCTTTGTATATACTCCTGCACTACTTCATTCCATCACCAAATCTCCATAATTGCTTTCCTTCCAGATGACACACCAAGTACACTCCTACCTGTCTCCCTGACCACATAAGCTGTTGTTGTCCAGTCATCTGAAAGCTCTCCCTGACCACCCAGAGCCTTTCTTTGCTCCTCCCTGAATGCCATAAGCGACTCTTCCCTTTTCAGCTTCAACCACTTTGCCCTCTGCTCTGCCTTTGTCCTCTATCCTTCTTGTCACTAGAGTCATCCTATAAACAACCATCCTATGCTGTCATCTTATTCAACCATCTTATTCAACCCCCAGTAGCCCCATTTCCACTGTTACCTTGCAGGTTACTGGCATCAGGGGCGGCGGTTGTTAACCTCGGCCTCTACCGATGTGGTAAAAGATTCGTAGGTTCTGTTCACAAAATTTATTTTGACAC
>CAAKHD010013447.1:0-30132 GCA_901007705.1 Fistularia tabacaria
CCCATGTGCCCCTGGTGAAAAGCCTGCCTGCCTCCACAAGGACAGTGAGGAGAAGGTCGGAGGTTTATGGCACACTACAAGGGTGCTTTGAGATGACTGACTGGCAGGCACTCTGTGAGCCTAATGGTGAGGACATCGATGGACCCACGGAGTGCATCACGCACTGCATCAACTTCTGCATTGACTTCATCGTCCCAGCCGAGCTTGTTCATTGTTACCCAAACAGTAAGCCTTGGGTAATAAAGGACATTAAAGCCCTCCTGAATGATAAGAAGAGGGCTTTCAGGTCTTACAACAGGGAGGAGATGAGAACCATTCAGTGACACCTGAAGCTGATGATCAGAGAGGAGGGTTACAGGAGGAAGCTGGAGTGGAAACTCCAGCAGAACAACACCAGAGAGGTCTGGAGAGGTATGAGGTCCATCACTGGCTTTAGGTCAATGGGAAAAACAGGAATTTAAGGCAGCAGGGAATTGGCCAAGGAACTAAATCTTATCTTTAATAGATTTCATTGGCCCCGGCACCCCTTGCAGATACCCCCATCATCATCTCTGCTCCCTACCAACGACCATCACCTACACCTATTCCATCCTCTCCCCCTCCCCCTCCTTACAGCCTCCCATCTACCACTGAGGGGTCACCCCCCCCAGGGTGCTCAAAACCTGTGCTACTCAGCTTTGTGGAGTTCTTCAGTACATCTTCAACATGGGCCTGAGCCTGCAGAGGGTCCCTATGATGTGGAAGATGTCTCACCTCGTTTCTGTGCCAAAGATGCCGCATCCTGGTGCCTTCAAGGATTACAGACCTGTGGCACTGACATACCACATTATGAAGACCCTGGAGACACTCATCTTCAAGCAGCTCTGGCCCTTGGTCAAACTCCACTTGGTCCCCCTACAGTTCACCTACCAGCCTCGACTTGGACTTGAGGACGCCATCATCTACCTGCTGGACCGCATCTACACCCATTTGGACAAGACAGCGAGCATTGTGAGATCATGTGTTTTTACTTCTCCAGTGCTTTCAACAGCATCCGTTCAGATCTACTGGGTGAGAAGATGACTGCGATGAAAGTGGACTCCCCTCTCATGTCCTGGATTATTGACTACCTGACTGGCAGACCAGAAAAAGTGTGCCTGCAGCACTGTGTGTCAGACAGAATGGTTAGCAACACTGGGGCCTCACAGGGGACTGCCCTCTCTCCCTTCCTCCTCACCCTCGACACCATGGACTTCAGCTCCTGGAAAGAGTCCTGTCATCTCCAGAAATTTTCTGATGACTCTGCAGTGGTCTGATGTATCAGCCAAGGTGATGGGTCTAAGTACAGGGCTGCTGTGGACAACTTTGTCACATGGTGCAAGCAGAACCATCTACAGCTCAATGTGACAAAGACAAAAGAACTTGTGGTGGACTTTAGAAGGACCAAGGTGCTGGTGACCCCTGTTGTCATCAAGGGTGGACATTGTAGTTGACTATAAGTATCTGGGGGTAGTCATTGATAACAAACTGGACAGGGGAAAGAACACTGACACCCTGTACAAGAAGAGCAAGAGCTCTGAGTGTCAGACACTCAGAGTCAGTTGGCTGTCGGTGGAGTCATCATGTGAAATAATTCTTTGTGTATGTTAAAATTCTGTTGTCATCTGTGTAAAGGCCGTTTCCTGTGCAATAACACTTATTGATACACATAAATGCTACATGTAATCACATACATGCACATGTAAATACACATGTATATACGTTACATATACTTTTTACATACCTTTAACTTTATTTATATTTATTTATTTTGATCTTTAATGTTCTTACTTTACTTTTATTATTTTCTATTTTATCCTTTATTTTTTACATAGAGTTCTGTTTTCATTCTTCTACACTTATTCCGTGAGCAGGAGTTGCTTTCAAAAAAAAGCAATTCCCCCTTGCGGAAGTATTCTGATTCTGATTCTGATTCTGATTTTGATTCTAATTGCTGATCAACACGCCAAAATCCAAATTCAGAGAGCATAAAATGATAAGCAAAGCTCTCAGGGGTTGTGTACCTTGAGTGAGAGCGGTCTGCAAAAAATGTTTTCATTCGAAGGTTTTAACATTGGAAAACTGCAGTTCAGCCGTTGGGGAAAAACTGATCTCCCATATGTAAATCTGTAATCGTATGCTGACTTCCAAAAAATTAAATGTTATCGGAGGATATTTTGATCTGACAGAGTTCAATCAATGTTTCATCATACTGGACTTCATGAACAATAACATTCGCAGGCAACAAGATTCGTCCAACATTGCTCAAAATGAAAATTGAGGGCTTGAAATATGTAGTTGGTGCCCTTCTGTGGGGTTGAAGGGTCAGGGGTTAGTCTGTGAGGTAAGTGAACAAGGCCGCACAAACAGAGTTATGACAAAATTGTTTTAAGTTGGAAGAATTCCACCCCTTTAGTTGAATGATTTCACAGTCCGTTAACCAAAAATGAACTCTCTGACCTTAAAAGCGCCCGGCTAGCAACGGGTCTTTTCGGGCATTAAAGTTTGTTTGCCTGGTCTTTTGGACAGTGCCTAATATTTGCACATGCTTCTTCTTCTTTTACCTGCAGGAGTCACCACAGCAAATCAACCTTCTCCATCTCGGCCTATTCTCTGTATCCTCCTCTCTCATGCCAACTAACTTCATATCCTCTCTCACTACGTCCATAAATATTCTCTTTGGTCTTCCTCTAGACCTCCAGCCTGGCATATCCAATTTCACCATCCGTCTACCAATGCATTCCCCATCCCTCTGTACGTAACCGAAACATAACAGTCTGGCTGCTCTGACCTTCTCTCCAAAACATCTAACATGTGTTGTCCCTCTGATGGACTCATTCCTGATCCTATCAATCCTCGTCACTCCCAGAGATAATCTCAACATCTTCATCTCTGCTACCCCCAGCTCTGCCTCCTGTCGTTTCTTCAATGACACTGTCTTCAAACCATACAACACCACTGGTCTCACCGCTGTCTTGAACACCCTTCCTTTCATTCTGGCTGATATTCTTCTATCACATATTATCCCTGAAACTTTTCTCCACCCATTCCAACCTGCTTGAACCGGTTTCTTAACCTAATTTCCATACTCTCCGTTGCTCTGGACTGTTGACATGAAGTACTTGAATCCTCCAACTTCTTGATCTCCACTTCCTATAGCCTCACCGTTCCTCCTTGGTTTGTCTCATTCACACACATATATTCTGTTTTGGTGTGACTAACCTTCATTCCTCTCCTTTCCAGAGCAATACCTCCACCTCTCAAGATTTTCCGCAACCTGTTCCCTGCTTTCACTACAGATCACAATGTCATCTGCAAACATCATGGTCCATGGAGAGTCTTGTCTAACCTCATCTGTTAGCCTGACCATCACCACTGCAAACAAGAAGGGGTTGAAAGATGGTCCCTGATGAAGTCACACCTCCACCTTAAACTTCTCTGTTACACCTACAGCACAGCTCACCACTGTCACACAGCAAGCATAAACGTCCTGCACCAGCCCATCATACTTCTCTGCCACTCCAGACTTCCTCATACAATATCAGAGTTACTCTCTCAGCAACCTGTCCTATACTTTTTCTAGGTCTACAAAAGCACAATGTAGCTCCCTCTGACCTTCTCTGTACTTCTCTATTAGCATTCTCAAAGCAAATACTGCATCTGGAGTACTCTTTTTAGGCATGAAGCCATACTGCTTCTCACAAATGCTGAGTTCTGCTCTCAGTCTAGTTTCCACTACTCTTTCCCATCACTTCAATGAATGGCTCATCAACTTTATCCCTCTATAGTTACTGCAATTCTGCACATCCCCCTTATTCTTTAAATTGGGCACCATCACACTTCTTCTCCCTTCCTCAGCTGTCTTCTCACTGTTTAAGATCCTGTTGAATAATCTAGCCAGTAACTCTACCACTGCTTTCTCCTTGACACTTCCATACCTCCATAGGTATATCATGAGGACCAAATGCCTTTCCATTCTTCATCCTCTTCAATGCCCTCCTCACTTCACCTTCACTAATCTCTGCTACTTTGTGGTCTACAATAGTCAACTCTTTCCTCATTCAGTAACTTTCCTCATTCATCAGCTCTTCAAAGTACTGCTACCTCTATCTTTACCTTACGCTGCATCTTGCTGTACTCCTGTCTGTTCCTTTCAGTCCCCTCAGTGTCCTACTTCTTCTTTGCTAACCACTTTCTCTGGATACACTCCTGCACTTCCTAAATCCAAATTCTGGCACTGGGAAACAGTGGCCTGTGTTGCCCTGAGGCTGCATTTAATATTTCCACATGCAATTATGTAAAATTGTTTAAAATAATCATAACTTATGGCAATAAATACTTAATAAATAAATTAATAAATCAGCCATTACACCTGGACAGAAAAATTTAGAGACAAGATGTCTTTGATGCAACTTTGATGTTGATTCCCTGACACTATGAAGATTCCAGATTTTCAACATTAACGTTGCTTAATCAAACATTTTCCCTTATGAGACTACAGCCCAACATGGTTGTTCTTCAGGTCAAGACTGGAATAAACACCCTGCGCCATTGGACAATTATATTTTTAATGACCTGACTTGTTTGAGTTTGCTGTTTTTTTGTTGTTTTTTTTGACTTCCTGTCCTTTTATCAATTAAATATTTAATGTCCAAAGCGGCAGATGTGGTCCTGTCTCTGGGAACAAGCTCAGCTCATGAAGAATTAAGAATTATGGGATTTGTGCTTGAGGAGGAGAAGGGGGAAGCGGGAGGAAGAAGAGGGGGGAAGATGTTGATTTCCCAATGATGAAATTGCAAAGCCAGCATTGATTATATTCCTAATCCATCTGCAAGTGGTTGCCTGGTGGAAACAGCCTTCAACAGCATTGTGTGTGTTCATGAGTGTCTGTGTTTGTGATCAGTGGGGACAGGCAGACAGATGTCCTATGAGGATTAGCTGTGTGCAGTCCGCAGTGTGCATGTGCCGGAGCTCTGACTTTAGTCTTCTCCTCATACACAAACAAACAGCAACAGGCTACATCTCTAATCCCTGCCTTCAGTTTTGTAGTAGCAATTACAACCACACTCTTACCCACTGTGTTTTTAAACTTAAGGCATGAAGTTACCTGTGCAGCTGGGCGATGCACCTCCTAATGTGTTTCAATAAAAGGTTGTCTTAACAAAGAATCTGCCATGCAGTCAAGATGAAAGGAAGGTCTCAAATATACTGTATGTTTCGATCATCCTTATGAATAAGATTAAGGTTTGTTTCTTTCTTTTTTTGTCCGAGGCTTTATCCAAGTACCTCTTTCACAAAGTATTCATCAAAATTTGTAGCCAGGGATTGTTATGTCTCTGTTTGGGTAGTCGATGCATATATATGTATATTGTATATGTATCTTTACACACACACACACACACACACACACACACACACACACACACACACACACACACACACACACACACACACACACACACACACACACACACACACACACACACACAGAAGTATTTGACTAAAGTAAATTGGTCCATTAATTAGTGCGAATCAATTTTTTGGAGTAATAGTTTTATTTATTTTTTTCTAATTAGGCTGAGTAAGACTGACATATTTAAAAATGATTTTTGGTCTTTTTCCCATGAGAAAAGAAATCTATTTTACAAGTACGTAAAAGTACAAAATGAGGGTATAATAATTGTCCAGAGCAAAAAGATCGATGCCCCTTTATTAGTTAGTGAGAAAAGTGATAGCTTAGTTATCGAAAAAAAAAGTATAATAACATATAAACAGAAATAAACATGAGTGTACCCCTACAGCCAGTCATTATACCTCTATCCTGTGATATCTTGCTTGTGAAATTGCCAAATGATTGTTTGAAATGTCAAAGATGTTTATATACCAAGAGTATCTCGTGACATTTTAAAAGCACTACATGAGGAGCATTTTATGAAGGTTGCTTCTATTCCCAGTTTGCAAATTGAACCAGCCAGCCACCTTTCAACATTGCATTAATCAGATCCCATGCATATTTGCAGTATTTCCAAGTAATATATTGACTTGCAATATGACTTAGGAGGTTTTTTTTTAAACTTTTATTTGTTAGTCAACAATTATCAATAAACCCAGATGTTTTTCTTTCTTCCTGTAAGAATGTAGTAGAACTATGTGTGTCACAATAACCTATATTCCACACAAAATCAGCTTTAGCCACAGATTGACTTGGACTTAAACAAGAGGAAATACATACAACAAATGAGTTGAGAGACCAGTGAAGGAAAGTATTTGATAATTGATTTTTCTCTGATTAAGTTTTTTTTTTTTTCATTTGGTGGTGCGACACACGTGACCATTTGCTTGCAAACTTACTGTCGACTTGGAAAATAAATATACACACAAACAATCACTGATTCCAGTTAGTGCAGCTTCTTAAACGTGGATTAAGAGTGATTAGGGTTTTGAACAGAATATAAATGTGTGGCAAACAGAGAGGAAAAAAAAGTTAGTTAGAATAGCATTTTGTTCAAAGCAAAAACTTGCTTATCTGCCTTTTCAAGATGATGACAACAACTGGTGGAAAGGGGATTTTACAAACCATGGGTTTGAAATTGAGGATTTAGAGTAAAATAAATAGATGAATAAATACTCACATACATACATATATCCTGACCAGATGCCTGAGGCACCTGATCTTTCGGAGAAAACTCATTTTGGTCTCTTGTATCAGCGATCTCTTCCTTTTGGTCACTACCCACAACTTGTGACCATAGGTGAGGGTAGGAATGTAGATTGACCGGTAAATTTAGAGCTTCACCTTCTTGCTCAGCTCCCTCTTCGCCATGACAGACCTGTGCAGAGTCCGCATCACTGCAGACGCTGCACCGATCCGCCTGTCGATCTCCCACTCCATCCTTTTGTCTCTCGTGAACAAAACCCTCCACTTGGGGCAGGACCTCTTCCCCCTACCCAGCTTCACATTCAGCTGCGAACTACTCTAGTGAGAGCTAGAGATCATAAACTGATGAAGCCAACAGAGCCACATCATCTTCAAAAAACAGAGGCTCGATTCTGTGGCCACCAAACCAGATCCCCTCAACGCCCTGGCTGCACCTAGAAATTCAAAAGACATGTAGACTGGTTGGGCAAACTCCCATATGAGGAACCTGCTGAGGGTATAGAAGTGGTCCACTGTTCCATGAGCAGTCCACTGGTCTACTGTTCCAAAGAAAACACAATGCTCCTCCTGGATCCGAGGTTCAACGATCCAGTGGATCCTCCTCTCCAGCACCGCTAAATAGACCTTACCAGGGAGGCTGAGGAGTGTGATCCCCCTGTCGTTGGAGCACACTCTCCGATCCCCCTTTTTAAAGAGGTTACAGCTTTACAACACCCAGAACCTTGAGGAACCCAGGGCTGACATCATCCACCTCTGGGGCCCCACTTCTGAAGAGCTTTTTGACAGCTTCAGCAACTTCAGCCCGGAAATAGGTGGTCTGCTTCAGAGTTCCCCGGATATGCTTCATCAGTGGAAGGCATTGTGACGGGATTGAGGAGGTCTCGGAAGTATTCCTGCCACCAATCTACAACGTCTCGAGATGAGGAAGCGCCCCACTCCCACTGTACACAGTGTTGACGGCGCACTGCTTTCCCCTCCTGAGTCGCCAGATGTTGGAGTAGAATCTCCTTGAAGCCTTCCAGAAGTTGTTCTCCATGGTCTCCCCCAACTCCTCCCATGCCTTTTGTTAGACTAATTTCAGAAAGAGCCTGTTTATACAAATATGAAGTTGTGGTCCGATCACAAGGGTTTATCATCCCCTGGCTGGAAAACTCCTACTAAGCCCCCGGGTCGAAAAGACACGCTGTGTTGAGCTCCGGGGTTGGTGTGGGGGCATTGATTTCTGGGTGTGGGGGGATGGGTGCATCAGCTACAATCGATTTTCCTCCAGGAACTACATTTATGTCATTACTCCAGGGTCAGCTGTACCCCAAGCAGCAAAACACATCGCGCCATTTTCCTCATTTCTACACCTCCTTAAAAAAGCCCCCATCCCCAAGGGGAGCTCTGCGGTTTGATTCGCTGCTCAGACACAAGCGGGGAAGAAAGGAAGAAGGGTGCGTGTGCTCACTGTGACTCTGAACGCACCAGTTCCCCGAGGCGGATAAAAAGGCTATTTCACATCCCGTTTTTTTAGTTGACAGATTGGTGCTCTTTACCCCTGGCCGTGTAGAAATTCAAGAGGTGGTTGCTGAGGATGTTGAAGGAGGGGGTGTGAATGGCTTCATTAACACAGAGAAGATTGGTTCATTAACACCCAGCAGCCGTGCCCTAAAAAAGGATGACCAGTTATTAGACCAGGAACAAGGCTTGCAAACATGTGTGTGTTTGTGTGTGAGCTTGTGTGTCTGTGTGTGTGTGTGTGTGTTTGTGTGTTGGCAGGTGCTGGAGGTGATAATTGGTAGTAGTCTCATGTTTGCTGAAGCGCAGATCGAAAAGTGGAGATCTTCACTGTCTCATTGGCTTTGAATCCTGGAATCCCCTGGCGAATGCCTGCCCTTGTGGGTGTGTGTGTGTGAGTGTGTGTGTGGCTCACTTCTGCCCGCTTTCATTTCTTTTTTCTCTGACTCTTTTAGGCAACTCTCCATGGCCCTCTTCTGTGTCCGGACTTTCTCTTTCTCTGTGTCTCTCTGATGACAACCAGACCGACTTGTGCATCAAATTTTAATCCACTGACCTTTTTTTTTCGTACTTTATGATTCTTACTATTTTTTACGGACCTCCGTTTTTTACGCATGACATCATGATTATCATTCATCTATTCATTGATTCTCTTTGCCGCTTAACCTGCACAAGGTTTGAACATGGTGAAGGTTCTCCAGGTTGATATATCTAATATACCAACAAATATCAAATATGAAAAAAAACAGGAAACAATAGATTGCAGGGGTTTTGTGGTCTACCCTGCTCCTGTGTGAGTTTCCTCTGAATCTCCATCTTCCATGCCCCCATGAGACACAGTAGGTAGACCAAAGACTCCAAATTGTCTGTATGTGGATGGATGTCTCTACATACATACCATGATTGACAGGTGTCAAGGTTAACGCCCCACCACTCTCTCCTGATTTCAGCCAGGATTGGGTGCAACCCCTGACTTTTTATCCAGGATGAGTCTCAATAGAAGAGATTAAGTATTGTGAATGGATGGGTAGTTCATCAAAACTCATGAAGACTCGCGCACAAAGTTTGCACCTAGAGGGTGTGTTGATCAGATCCATTGTGCTTTTTTTCTGCTGGAGGATAGATTTTCTACTAGTTGAAAAAAAAGATCCAGTTTCATTATTCAAAGGAATGTAATTGGATATTGTATTTGTCTCAGAAGAACTTCTGTGAGAAATTGTTACAATCATAAACTTAGCTGGATGAATTCATATTGAATACGAAGGCAGTTGTTGCCAAACCAGTCTTCCAACTTTCCAAATCTGGTTTTGTTTTTGCATTTTACTTTAAAAACACGGGCTGAAGTACTTCATAGCTCGTCTGATGAAGTGTGACAGTATCAAAATTTAGTAAGCTAAAGTAAAAAAATGCATTCATTTTAACACAAAAAATAAGTAATACATTTAAGAATTAAAACAGGAAACAAATGAGAATAAATAATAATTAAGATAATATTACATCCATCCATTTTCTACCAATTATCCTGCACTGAGGTTTGCCAATTATCCTGCACTGAGGTTTGCAGGGATACTGGAGTCTATCCCAACTTACATTGGGTGAAAGGCGAGGTAAATTCTAGACCGGTTGCCAGTTGATTGATTGATTGATTGATTGATCGACTGATTTCCAGTTCTTTTAATAAGAACTTGCATCAGGAAGGCAGTGGTCAAAAATACCTAGGTCCAATGAAGAATCGGATTACACCAGTATGACAATTATTCCATGAAAAAAGGGACCATTAGCAAAGCTGATTTTAGATGCAAAACATTATCCTGTTCATTTTCATTGTTTTTTTTTCCTCTTTGTCATCCTTCTTTGCCCATTGTTGTTTGATGGGATAAAGAGCGATTTATTTATCTATTTTTTAATAAAATTTTTAACCAGCTTTATGTATGTTGTGAATACAAAATTCTGGTCCTGTCCATTTGCTTAAAGATTGAATTGAGGAATATCGAGAAGCAAAATCACAGCTAAATACCGCCCCCTGCGTTGCCTCTGTAGCTCCTTCAATTACCTGATGGCTCTCTTGGGAGCCTTTGCGTCTGTCCTGCCGGATGTCCATCATCCAAATTCCAGATGGGCGAGGCCTCATCCCAAAACATGGATTAAATTATGATGGAGCACGGCAGATATCTCATTCCCCGATACTCACCTTGATTTCCTCCAGCCACTGAATGATTGAGCGTCTAATTGAAATGTCTTAATCATGCTTGATTACGTTGATTGATAATGAAAACCAACTCCAGTGGCAGATGGAGTTGCTTTATCGAGCAGGTAATGCAGGACAAACTGAGCTGCAGGAGCACTGTGAAAATTCAATTGAGTTTGAGATCGGGGTCTACAATTCGAACCTTTGAGGTTTTACAGGTTGCTGGTAAGAGTGCAACACAAATAGCATTTATACAGAAAAAAAAAAATCCTAATTCATATGTGTGTTTTCAATAATGGGTCATCCTTTCTCATATGCCGCTAGCAAGGTGTAAGCGACAGGATGCTGAAATTTAGAAATTTTTGAAATTTGTGCTGTTGAAAAAAAAACAGGAAAAAATTCAAATGGCGGGAGCAGGAAATGCATTCACACCTTAAACTGAGACCTTGATCGTTAGAAAGGTTTACAAGATACGGGGACAAGGATGGCACAGGCCTGTAAAAAGCTAAATGTACAGAAACCGTCCATAAATGATCATTTATTGATAAAGTGGTACAGTGATAGGCACTTTAACAGCAAGAAGGTTCCTGGTTCGATCCCAGCATTCTTTGCTTATATTCTCGCCGTGTGTGTGCCGGTGTTCTCCGTGTTCCACATCTTCTTCCCACTGTCCAAAACCATGCAGTAACTAAAGTACTTTAGTAAGTAAGTAAAGTAAATTGAAGACGCAAAGTTGTCCGTAGGTGTGAATGAAAGATTGAATGGCTGGGTGTCTTTTGTTGCAGTGAATGACAGGTGAGCGATCCGGGTTAAATCCCACCTCTCCTAATGTCCGCTGAGCTGCAATCTATCTTTGTGTTTGGAATATGTGGTATGGATCATAAATTCAGTCTAACAGCCGTATAGCAACAATCAATTTGTCTTTTTTACAATGAATGGACATCAGGTTTATCATTTTCTTCGTGTGTTTTTTATCAACTGATTTGTTTCTTTGTTTTTGTTTTTATCGTTTGTTTCTGGTGTTTAATTTTGTTTTACTTGCGTTATTCCACTTTTTTAACAGTAGCAGATGTAGCGATGCCCACATCAGTATATTTTCATTTGCATTTGTGGATGTTATTGATGTGTGATTTTTTTTTCGTTTTTATTTATTTTTTCTTTCCTTTCTGATTTATCGTCTCACCATCAGGATCTTAATTGCTGTAAGGTTGGTTCTTTTTGCCAAATATTAACACAGATTCCTCCAGAAGAGCTAGGTGAAGTGGCAGGGGAGAGGGAAGTTTCAGTCTTCTTGCATAGGCTGCCCCCCCCAACCCCAGAAAAGCGGCATAAATTCAATGGACTGATGATAAAATTTAGAATAAATGGAGGATTGAATTATACAGAATGTCATATTACATGTCTCTAAGTTTTCCTTGAAATACTGATTTTATTATTTTTACTTGCTGCTGACTCTTGAGAGGCCAGTTGGATCAGCTTCAACACGGCCACTGTTTGCTCCTTTAAGCCACTCAGCTTATCTTACAGTTCGTTTGTGCAATGCGCTTGTGTGTGTCTCGAGCACATACGTGCACATGGTGTCATTAGGGGCAGATTGATCCAGGGATTGATTGAACCTTTAACAACCATTACATTAAGAATTGACACGCCTTAGGTTATTCGTTCAGGTTCTCTTCATTTCCCTGGTCACTCGTAATGAGGCCTTTTAATAAATTTCCGCTCTTTAAAATCTAGGCAATTCTTTTTTTTTTTTAAAGCATGTTAAAATTATAATAAAACTACAGAGTCACACTTTTTCCACTGTGGTTTTGCAAATGGACTGTTTCAGGAATGGCTCAATTAAAAAAAGATGAATCTGAAACACTTAGCTTGGACCACAAGTCCGGGTGGTCAGTTTTGTCTTTTGTGGCCTGAAAACAGCGCAGCTGCATTTAAATTAAGCAGTGGAATGAAGTAAATCTCATTTAGCTGTGAAAGTCCACCAAGACTATTAGCAGTTGTCGCAGTTCTGCGTTCCAGATATCGATTGTCTGTCTTGGACTGTGGTGATAACAGATGGGAGCTCCATTCAAGTTGAGGCTTTCCTTAAAACCACTTCTCTACGTAGTCCTCACAAACAGCTCATCTGATGGCGCGTATCACTGTGTGTGTGTGTTTTTAAGAGTCTGTGCGCCCATGTGTTTATAGCGCATTCATAAAGCAGATTTATGTCACCCAACGACTCAGCCATTTTGTGCGGTTTAGTTAATTCTGGTCAATGCATCTCAACCCGCACAGGAACGCAGCATTACTGTTGAACAATGTGATTCTGTGTTTAAATCTAACAGCGCCACCGCCTCCCTTATTGTTTCCTCATCTAATTTGTCTTCTGATTGGACAGGTTTTAATACTTTCCCCCAAAATGAATTTTCTAATTATATGGATTTGCTTAGATTTTGCTCACCTTAAAGCATGGTACATATTAGCCTGGTTGGCTTGGAAATCTACACCTGGATCCTTGGTCTGTCTGACTGTCTGTCTGTCTGTCTATCTTTCTGTCTATGTATATATATATATATATATATATATATATATATATATATATAAAATAAATAATAATAATTATATTCTTATTCTTCATATACAATCAGGGTTTCAGCATAATTATATTTTAGAATGATTTTCCTTTTTTTCATTTCAAGCTTTTACCAAGGGTCAAAATTTGTCAATGGCCTTGAAAAAATGGGGAATAGGGAGAAATGTACGCATTAGATTTCCCGTCACACCCTTTTGCATCAGTTTGTTCCACATTTACACACTCCCAGGACTTCCACATTGAAAGGGAGGTAAGGGGTTGTGGTCGGAAACTTCCTCGGAAACAGATTGCCAGGTAGTGTTTTCTCAGAGAACATGTTACAGCTTAGTAACTAAAAAAAAATCGCTGAATCGAGAAATAAATTGTTTAATCTACAATTATATAAAGCTTTGTGCTTTCCAAGCCTTGTTTCTCAGATTTTTCACCAGCTTTTGTGAACTGACTGCTTCAATTTTTTCTTCAAACTAAACTTATCTAACCCTTTCTAAAGCCTTCTTTAATTTCTATTTTTTTTATTTTATTTATTCTTTTTTTCCTTCAGGTAACTATTCAAATGGCTGGAGAGTTTATCAATTGTTGCTTTTGTTAAAAAGATTATCGAAAGACAAAAAAAAAGAAGACCATCAGCACCAGGTCAGGTGGATACTTGATACCACCGTTCAGTTTTTTAGCATCAGGTCATTGTATTGACGTCTCTATCCAATCATTCCGTTCAGATATCCCCCACAGACCGCACCCTGCTGTCAGACTGATTTCAGCAGCAGGACACCACCATTATTAGGTTCACTTCGAGGGCAGCTTCCTCCTGCTGGTGAGAGGACAATAAACAAACATAATTAGCAGACAATAAAAAAGCAAGAGCAAAATAATGGTCTGCTTTATTTTATTTAGGTGCTTTTATATACATTTAGCAAAAACATCAGAGTTGGTTGTAATCATCAATTTAATCAGCAAATTGCATATGTTTCATTTCATTAAAATCGGTCTCTATTTTCTTTGATTAATGAATTCAAAATGTAATTTGGATTTCATGCGCAATATGGGTACAATTTGCTCGAGCTACGACAAAATGGATACATCTTGGCTATTCAGGGCAGTGATAAATAATGCAAAAACCCTGTGCCACTTTGCCCAAAAGACGAAAAGAAAACTAGTTCCCCCGCGTGTTTCATTAAATTAAACATACCCCTGTTCTTAAAATGCATTAATAACAAGAACGGAAAACAACCTTTTTTTCTTTTTTTTTGTGAGACTGCCTCTCTGCTGGACCGCAGCCATGATTGTGTGTGAGCTTGTTTCGGGGAAGAGATTTTTTTTTTTTCCTCCTGACAAGCAGCCTGGCGCATTAAGGCAACCAGCTGCTGAGGAGGAGGAGGAGGCAGGTGATGATGAAAGCTGCCGGGAGTCGTCTGTCAGCCCGCTGCTCTCTTCACGTGCTAATACCCCCGACAGAGTGTGTAATGCAGGTATAGGATGCAAGCCCAGACTGCTTTTGGTCCACCTGCAGCCTTCCTGCGTGTGTGTGTGTGTGCTTGTTTATTAGCAGCATACTGGCCTTTCACAGCCGTGGCTGATCGATTTGCATGCCTCTCGGTGTTGTTGCCCCCCCAACCCTACGCCTACTCAGGCCAGAGAAAAAACATCTGTGATCTGACCGGGGATAGATTCTCTGGATGGGTGGGAGAAAGATGGCAGTTGCTAGGGGAAGAGATGGCAGTTGCCAGGGGAAACCGGAACAGCGCTAAGAAATCCTCATGCGCTGGTGCGGCTGAGATATTTGAACTCAAGGGTCAAGGGTCGTGTTTGAGGTCACGTCTGTTTATTTTTTTTTTTACATTTTTTTCAAAGCCCAGACAACAAAACAGCGTGTCAAAACTTGAATAACTTATTGCAGATTCTTTTTCAAACTGAACAAAAGCTGGGAAAATATTGATATAAATCCAGTGTGATACTACATCATCAAGCTATGCTCTTATGAGGAAATTGTCATATGCAATTTTGCCATTGCCTTGAAGCCACAAAATCCATATTCTAGAAATTAAAAAAAAATAATAAAAACATTTAGTTTTTGACAGTTTCCAATCGTTTATATATTGTTAATGCAATACATATATTTTGTATTTATTTCTACATATATATATATATATATATTTCACCATCTCCCTTTGCTTTTAAAAAGTATCTTTGTCTCTCTGATCACTGTTAAGAGCACATACTTTTCTTTTATCTTGTGACATTTATTTTAAGGAACCACCACTGTTGATTTGGCCTGCAACGTAGACTAAGAACTTAAGACTTGGGAGACCCGATGACTTCACTGTTGTAAAATACTCAAAAGTTGAAACATACTCTGAGACCTTTTTTCAGGGTTATTGTGTTTGTGTCATTGAAGAACACAGTTGGCCCATAACATGCAGGCTTCAGTGTAACTGAAAATGTATGTGTGTATTTATGTGTGGGTGTGGGTTTGTGTTGGTTGTGGAAGCATTTACTTAACCATTGATTTCTTTATTTGTTGAGTTGTTGTAGACATGTGGAGCTTTAGTAGTTGACTGGCGAAGCGACTATCTTGATCACAATTAGATGGCAAGAGAACTCACTTTTCTTCCGGTTCCAAAAAAGATAGATAAATACAGATGTTGTTCAGTGACAGTAACAACAATAAATAACACTCTTACCAAAAAATAAATAAATCAAGGTATTTGACAGTATATCAAGGTGAATTCCATTTGTGATATGTGTCTGATGATGCTTATCCTATGACTGAGGGCCAGCAAATTACCAGTCCTTGATTTATCTCACCTCTCTGGCTGTATCACCCGCCCCTAGTCAAAATGTTGAAGAATTGTGACAGGATACATAATACATACGGAGGTACAAACAAAAATGCATGCCCTCATACACACATATTTACATCACAATTAACGTGGAAGACTTTACAGAAGCAAATACGTAAGTCAAGTACTGAATAATGGGATTTCATCAATTGCTTTTTTTTCAGTTTTTAACATTTGATTTCAGATCACTAACGTCCCCATTTCTATGAAGCCAAAAATCACAGTGACTTGGAAAAATAGAAGTCAGAACTGTGGTTGTAGAATGAAATGATAAAGGAAGCACAGTGATGACCAAACACGTTCTCCTTGGGTTCTAAGTGTGTCAGTTTCATGCTGGCAAAAATAACCTCTGGTTCCACTGAGCTGTGGTTGTGGAGTGTGAGTTGATAGGCAGGAGACTCTTAATTTAAATTCATGAAATATTATATTTCCTATGTCTGTATGGGTTGAGCTGACGGAGCCAAGACATAACTTGGCCTCTGGCTTTGCTTCAAGACAGAGTTTATCTAGCAACACCCAGCTGTCAGTGACGCACAGACACACACACATGCACACAAACACTCATTAATGGTGCTGCAAGCCTCCGAGTTCAGCGGTGTTTGTGATTACTTACCGCACAGAAAATTGTTTTGGAAGATTCACTAGTGAGGCTTAAAACTCGCTAAGTTCCCTTTGTTGCCAGTTTAATCTTCGTAGCACGTGTGTGTGGGTGTGTGTATGTGAGTACGCATGCGGTTGGTGTGTGTTCATTTATGTAAATGCATTGCTTTTTATCAGCATCGAAGGCATCCACACCATGTCACAGGATTGTGGCTCTGACCGCCGGCTCACAAAATCTCTGTCAAAACGTGTCTCATGACTTTGTATTGACATTGTGATGCATGCTCAGTAATTGAGGTTTTTTTAATCAGCAGTCCGAAACCTTTCAGATTAGACGCAGCAAAATCTCAGGTCTCAGTCCATCAGCCTGTATTGGTATTAAGGTGACCCCTAGGGCTGTTAGCTTTATGCCATTGTCTCGCTCCATTTTTAACAAGCAGCATCTATATCTGATGACGTTCATCATTTAAATTCATAAATACTTTTCATCCATAAATGAAAGTAGAGCATTCAAAATAGATACATGTATACACAAAAAAACAGGTCACAATCTCATTAAATAGCTGGAATGGTGATCTGGTGGTAATTGAACATAATTCTGGTGTATTTGCAAATTAAGCAGGTAATCTGGTGGCGCTAGCTTCACTTAAGTTATCATTGCTCAAGTTGGCCCACTAATTCCTGTCGTCTTGGTCCTCTGGTGCCATTTCCTGGGCCGTCGCGCTCTTCTTCATTGGCTGTAGGCGACACATGTCTGCAGTTGGATCGGTTCTCCAACCCACAATACCCAAATGCGGTAAAGAGGTCTTGGGGGTCAGTAACTCATTTCTGTGCTGACTAGCCATGCCAGCTGTCCCTAACTAGCGCTGATTGATGCCAACTCAGCCCAGCCTTCCATGACTGGTGATCCAGGCTACCTAGTCACAGTGGATCTGTACAAATTAGATGAGTAATAAGTGCAAAGATTGTTAACCCCAGCTAATCAGACTGAAGATAACTACTAATTAGGTTGGTTATCAATGATAACCACCTGCATTTGGTTTAGGTGCAATTCTGACCAGTAATCATTAAGTTCAAGCTAAGTAGGTTGTTTTGTAGTGTTTACCATTGGAAGTTTTATCTCAACATCATCATCATCATCATCATTATTATTACTATAATTGTTATTATAACATTTGAAACTTCGAAGGTCCAAATGGGTCTTGGTGTTGGCAGGTATATCACTTGTATTTATCACCATCCTGCCCAGCAACAAATCCCCTTTACTGTTAATAATTACTGCCCTCTTCGCCTTCATCAGGATGATAATCTTCTGCTGTAATGAGCCTTTATTTTCTTGCAAGGTTATTGATCAGACAGTAGTAGTTCATTGATTAAGTTGCTCTGGTGTGGCGCTTGGAAGATTGGAAGGTTATCCTCATGGAAAGCACACATCCAGCATTTCCAGGGGGTTGTTTTTGAAGAGATTCCTGAATTTGATTATTCAGATTTGTCTCAGTTAGTAAGTTAAACCACAAAATGAATTCTTCAGATATAACATATATATGTCTGAATCAACAGCAAACCATAACAAATGATAGTTTTCACCACTTTTATGAAGGTATGTATGCATGCTTATATGTATGTATATATGTATTTATGTGTATGTATGTATGTATGTATCTCCTTATTTGATTGCATGCTGTTTTGTTGCTTTTGCATGTTTTGCATATTTTGGCTCGGTCTGACTGGCACAGGGACAGTTATTCATTTTTTGTATGATTTTCATTGTAATTAATGTGTAATGGATGTTTTTATTTGAGGATAGGAAGCAAAATAGTGTTTTGGGTTTTTTTTTAAGTTCAGGTCATTATTTTTGACGTTCTGATATATTGCTTAGCCTCAATGGATTGGCGGGGGCAATGTAGTTCCGGAGCACATCACCCACTGCTGCCCAGCAACAATTTAAAAGCCTCATGCTTAGTTCTGCCCCAGTTCCCATTATAAGATGGGCAGGGGGGCATTAAGGCGGACAGTTCTCACATCGCGTAATGGCACGGCTGTTCTTCAGCATGAGCATAGATAATATATGAGCATTTTACAGTGAGCCGCCAGTAAGAAGGGAGCTGCATGACCACATGAGTTTCCAGGGTGTTGAGATCACTGTGAAGCAAGTTGGTTTCGATTTGATATTCAGTGCCCTTGAATATGCTCATCTGGATCCTAACCATGCATATGTTAGTAAAATATCACCTGCCGTTCTGGATTGAGCCTTCAAAGATATTAAGGTTGGCATTTTGGAGATGGATCTTTAATTTTCCCTAACTGGTGTCTGCTGATGACTGTTAAACTGTTTCAGCGGAAAGTTTCACAATGATATATATTTATATACTATGTCAAACACAAACGTAGTGTGACTAAAATGAAAATATAAAAAAAGGAAAGAAAAGGGAGATATCCATGACACATTTAGATGATCAAATGTATATGCTTAAAAAATTATATGTATGTATGCATGGACAGCATGATGGTGCAGTGGTTAGTACTTCTCCCTCACAGAACCGGTCCCTTGTTTGATTCCACCCCCCTGGGTGCAGGATTAATGGCATCTTAAATGAGTGAGTGGATTCCTTATCCGTATATAAGTGATTGGCTCACCTGTGATCGAGCATGATAGATACTGAATGATTTCTTATTATACAAGATTAAGTAGCAATTACCAGTCATGTTTGATGATGTATTTACTTGTGTATTTATATATTTGTTTAGAGCTGTATTGTTTTTATTTTGATTTCCCCCCCCCCGTTAACTTAAGCAAACAATTATAATTCTTCAGCCTCCAAGCTTCCTATGACAAAAAGTCTAATGCAGTGGTTCTTAACCTTGTTGGAGATACTGAACCCCACCAGTTTCAAATGTGCATTTACCGAACCCTTAATATGAAAAATAAAATGTGTTGGTTTTTTTTTTTCAAATTCAAAACATAGATATGTACACTGGTCTCCAAAAAGGCAAAAAATGCATTATATTCAACCCATGAAATATTACTGGGGTTCAAAAATGAAGATTTAATAAAACCCAATATTATGCAAACTTACCATGTGTCTTTCAATTATTGTGAAGAAAAAAAAAAAAAATCCTTAAATGACTAAAAGAACTGATGCTTTTGATAAAATAACAATTGATGTATTGAAAGAGGGTAAGTCGAACAGAAAAGTTAAACTCCTCAATATTGCTGCCCCCTAGTATAAAAATCTGCATTTTTGGAGCCTACTGGATTTGTTTTACTGGTGCACAAAATGGGCCGTGCATCAACATCGCTGTGTTTGAATAAAAAAAAAAAAAACAGCAAAACAGGATTTTCATACGAAAATATTTTGAAAAATAACTGCAAACCAGTGACTCTTCTTTTGCCTTTCAGAAACCAGTTCAGAGATGCGCAGCTTCACCTTGGCAAGTGCCACTCTGTAATTTTCACAGCAATGTATTTTCCTTTTCTTCGTTTTTATGTCCAGCATCATTGAAAAGGATTGCTCGCAAGGAAATGTTGTAACAAACGGTATGAAAATCTCCAGGACTTTCTTTGCAAAAAAAAGGGTACGCTATCATTTGTTGACACCAAAACGTTGAGGGCGTTGTTGTCCTGAAGAGTTGCTGTTGAACCTGGCTCTACCAATTTCCAATGAAGTATTCATTATTGACATCTGTTGTCTCACCACTAAACGTGAACGGCTGTCTCACCCATTCTGGATATGGCTGTGTGGTTTTCCCTGCTTTGCGATCGGGTAAGCAACTTCGTACAATGCTGTGAGGATCGGTTTGTCAATGGGTACAAAGCCGAGAAAAAGCAGGGTAGCCTTTTCATTGATTATGGCTCCCTTTACCTTGAATTCAGCAAGCCTTGTGTTCTTGTACTTCCCAGCTCCATGAAGCTTAGGGATGTGTTCCCTTAGTTTTGCCGGTGCTGGACTAGAATTGCTCAACTTGGCATTGCAAATCATGCGGATAGAATGCTGACTCCCATCACGTTCTATAATACATGTAAATCCATATTGTACATATTCGTATAACCACAGCAAGACATAGAATTCTAGACTGTGGAACTAGGATCTTGGAGGACGGGCAAGACGTAGAATTCTGGAGTTTGAACGAAAAGGAGATGAAGATCCACCAGGAAGGGATGAACGGAATCCAGGAAGATCCGTCTAGGGGGTGGACACTGTGGGTTAAACACTGACCAAAAGAATGCTCTGTCCCTGAAGGCCTGGCAACAGGCTCTTCTTGTCATCAGTCTGACGAGACTTGATGATCTACAGGTGTGCACTGCAACTCAGCTGAAATCCATCCTGCTGAAGGGCCACTGCTCAATTAGGCTCTCTGAGGAAAAACTGCAAGGTGAAAGGAACTACACACAGACTCATAACCCCGGATCCCAACAGCCTCTAATTTTAAGTTCAAAGTGGTATTCCACTCGGTGTAGTGCTTAGCTCATTGATATTTCTCAGTCGCCCTTATAATTTTGAGCTTAAGATTCAGATCTTTGGATCATATTTTTTAAATCTTTATTTGTTTATTTTTAATTTCTAATCACATAGCATTTATTCTACTCAAAGCTGAGTTTTGACAGCAAAACAGTCTGTCAACTGTATGTATGTGTCTGCTTGTCCATGCACTGTTAAAACGGTGTAACATATCTATTTAGCAGCTGCAACGATGGCAACCATATAGGACACTTATTACCAGCTGACAAAGAGCATGAGCAAGTCCTTGTAAAACAAACAAACACACACACACAAACACACAGACACACACGTATATACAGCACTTGTCTTACTCCCCTTTGCCTAGTTTTGTGTATCCTTGCTTTTTACCACTTCCTGTTTAACAAAAGGCCCTTGGATAAATCTGATATATTTACAACAAATTTAGGCACAACAAATTCCTGGTTGAATCAAGTTCACAAGCCAAAATGGCTTGGCAATTGTCGTTTTAGATCATGACATGAAATAAAGTTTAAGAGCTGCTTTGAAAAAGTCCTGCACCTGACATCGGGCAAGAGGTCTGGATTGTTGTGACTTTTATCTTTAATGGTTGCACTTTGAAAAATCTGGATGACAGAACCCCGCTATATCAGTGCTTGTCAAATGTTTTTTGTCTGGCGTCGCCAGGAAACAGTTATGTTCTCTCTGTCGAATGAGGCATGCATACGGTGAGTAGCTCAACCAGAAAATGTTTTTTGTCTTTCCAGCCAGTTTGATTTGATTTGTCATCACAGGACGCCTGCGGGCTGAAAAACTATTGCAAATTTCTGAGGCCTACAGACAAATAAAGTAAGAAAATCCAAAATGTTCATTTTTCAATAGGATATAGGTTACAATAGCAAACAGTTAATTTTAAGACTTATGTTGCCATTGTTCTAGAGAAAATAGCCACCCAGCATCAGTTTATATTTCAATAAATGATTAGATTATAAATATTATTATTCATTTACTATTCGTTTAATGATCACAATAGAATCACGTTACTCATCGATTAATAACTTATAATTCATTCTACACATTTGTCTTGGGGAGTTGGAACCTGGTGCTGCTGACACAGGGTTTAACCTGGATCTGACATCTGTCAATCACAGGGCCATTTTTGATTAATTCAACCAGTCACTTACAACACCTACAGATACCACTTTTTTTTCATAGAACCTACTGAGTGTCTTTGGACTGTCGGGGTCACACAGAAAATATCCAGTTTGCAATTGGAATCAAACCCGGAACCCTCTCTCAGCTTTATTCGCCACCATTATTTTGGGGGATTCCTTCTTCTTTTTCTAAATGGCATTGGCACATCTGGTGTTCTGACTTCCTCTTCTGTACTTTCTGGAGGAAGAAATTTGACACACACATTTCCGTAAAAACAGAAACACACTCTCTCTGTGGGAATCACAGCAGCCCTTATCAGTGCTCAACACAATGTCATCCCCCAACCCCCCTCCACGTTTCACCCACTCTCTTCCTGTCCTTCTTCTCTTTCGTCTCCTCAGTGTAATTTCCATCCGACCATCCAGCACATTTGAAGACAAACATGAGGCTGCTGGCTAATATAAACTGTGATTAATGTTGGTGTTTCTATTAGCTCAGCAGGAATTAATTCATTTGCATCCTGAATTTGTGACTTGAGGAAATCAAAGACATGGGAGATATACCGTATTCATTGTTACTTATTGGTTACTCTTACTTTGGTTGTGTTTCTATGGCCAGTTCTGTGTGAAAGCAAAAGATGGTGTGGAGAGAAAAATAATCTCAATGAAAATTTGCTGCATTTCCTTCAAAAAAGCAAATTATGTTTGCACTGAAGCGTTTCGCTCTGGGCAGATGAATGTTAGAATGATACACAAAGAAATAATTTAGAACGCATTATCTACACAGCTTATCCTGCACCCGGGGAGAGGGGGGGCTGGAGCCTCTCCCATTCTGAATCAAACCAGGGACTATCTTGCTGTGAGGTTAGCCGTACTAACCACTGGGCCAGCACGCCACCCTGATTTTTTTTTTTTCAAGGAAAATAACTCCAAATCACACTGAAATGTAACTACATATGTGGATGTTATCACACAAAATTAGAAACAAAAAAATTTTATGACTTGAAACAGATGGTTACAGTTAAATTATAAAACCGCGGGGAAAAAAATAATGTCTTCAATAGCTTGCTCTATAAAACACTAAAAAAAATCATAGCACAAAAACATGCACCCTTGAATAACTGAATATTTATTGTCAAAGGCTCATGCAAAACACAGGATTCGTTATAAGAACAGAAAGATATTGTACTGATGTCTACATATATATATTGTGTGTGTGCAATACACACACACACAGACAAGCACACACACACATATATATATATAGTTTGTTTTTTTTTATGTATATGCACATATATGTATGTGTGTATTTTATTGTATGTTATTGTCAAAGGCGCACGCAAAACACAGGCTTTGCTATATCAAGGGTCAGTTTCAGCATGGCAACATAACATTGTCAGAAAAACACTTTCTTGTCATTTTCAGTTCACTGGACAGAATTTGTCTTCAATGCCTGCTTCCCTTTGAGCAGAGTTTTAATTAAAATAAATGTGTTGCTGCATACGTTTGGTTGAGACGCAAAAACTCAAGGTGTTGTAGTTCATTGCTTTTCTTTGAAATATAATGGGTGAACAATGAAATAATTAATTATTTTATCACTAAACGATTATGTAATTGAATGTGTTCTTTCTGCAACCCAGCATGCAGCTGCTGAAAACACACGCATCTTTGAAAACCTAACTGCCCCTTCTGTATCACACACACACACAGAATCCTTTTCCAGATGCACGTGCTTTGGGGTTATCTCTGATACTCGGATGTGCTGACAGTCGCCGTCGACAGCTTTGTTCTGCATGAGCGGGCTGCATCCGCTTGCATCGCACCGTGGACAAACCCCATGATGATTTCCGGTGAAACACGGTCACGGTGCTGTGACTCCCCCCAAGCGGCGCAAAAGCCATTTCCTCTATAACCGTCGCCTAAGCCTGGCAGACAAATGAAGAGGAGAATATTGCAGGGAGAGAACAAAACCACTGCTGCCCAAGGCCTCGATCAGTATTGTTGCCTTGCATTTTATTTCTAAATCGTTTCTTCCACACTATTTTTTTCTTTTGGTGTCATAAAAAAACCTAACCTCGAACCCCGTATTCACATCCTCAACTTTGATTATTAATATCGCAGAGTATAGAGCCACTGTGTCCAATGAGCTTTTTTTATTTTCTTATTTTCTAAATTAAGGTTAATTCAGTAAAAATCTAAATACTAGTGTCATCTAACCACTGCTTAGATCATGATGTGCAAAGAGACAGGACAAATAATATTGTATGAACATTACAAAAAAATATATATTTATTTCAAATAATGTACGTTCTAACTACTACCAGTGCAGCTTATTCCAAATATTATTATTCTGTTTCATTTTTTTACATGAAAGTTAAATGACTAACGTTAATAAAACACAATTTCCAATAATGATTGATAAGTGTGTGTATCTCCTGCAATCTGCTGCGGCTTATATATTTTTTCATGCAGTTTGATTATGAGAAATCCGCATTGTAAAATGTTCAGACATTAACATACAAAATCCTCACATGAGGATGCAGGACAGCGGAGGAATGAAAAGATTCATAGTGGAAATCAAGTTGAAATATTGAAATTATGAGTCCTATTTTCACATCCAAGGTACGAGAGGATAATTCCTGACGGATTTGAGATAGACAGTAAAATACTGTGATATAAAGAGACAAAGAGGCTACACAAACTTATGCAGCATGCCAATTCTATTGGTGCAAGCAAAGTCGGCGCTAGCATTTAGCACAATGCAGTTTAACACAGATTAAAATCACCAGTGACCTGGTGACACAAACCAAGTTTTTCCAAGGGCTACTCTTCGGTTGTCATGACAGACTTCACTAAGAGTTCTATTGTCCCCAATGCAGGGAATAATTTACAATGAGTCTCAGAGCCACCAACATGTCTCTCGATTGTTGTTTAACTAGCAGGAGGTCATAAAAATTGCATTGGATCTGGAAAGCACGTCATCAAAATGTTCAGCTCATTTTCCTTTTTGTTTCTAGTTATTTTAGTTTGTCATTTGCTCATTGTATATCAACAAAGGAATTTTTGTAAAGCCGGGCATTAAAAAAACAGGGTTTTTTCCAATTTCCCGGAGAACATGGAGCAAATGAGGATTTCAATTAGGTCCAGATTTCCTTTTTTATGGCCTAGGTGGGACAATTCTACCTGTCTAAGTCATTCTTACATCTTTGACGTACTGACACCTTGAAATGAAATCAAGAGCTTAGTGGAAAGATGAAGTCATCTTTGTGGAAAGATGAAGGTTGCAGGTTATATTTTGGGAAATCGTGGTGTTCCGTTGCACAAAGCTGACCCCCCTCTGACCTCTGCCCTTCTTTCCCTCTGCAGTGAGCTTCTCACGGTGCAGTGGAGGGGAGGTGCAGTTCGACACCGGAAAGGTGTCCGATTTTGGCGTAGGTGAGGATGGCGCTGTCCGCGCCCTGCGGAGCCTGGACCTACTGGGAAAAGACAGAGAGGCAGTGGTGGTCTACGCCCGGGACCCGCTCACCAAGCAGGTCTGGAAAACCAGGCTCAACATGAATGTCCATCCAAGAGGTGCCAGAGCAGCACCACCACAGGTAATTCAAAGATTTTGTTTTCATTTAAGGTCACAAGTTTTATATGCACTTTGGCTGAGAGTAGGCAATTGTGTTATTCATTTTTATAGTAACGTAAATAATTAACATCAAATAGAAAGATGAACACGGTGAAGTTTAACCAACTGTCTACTGCAGGACTCGGCAACCCCTCCACTCAGGAGCCACTCGTGGCTCATTCATCCCTCTACAGTGACATATTGAAAAATTGATTAATCAGTATTTTTAATTAAGATTTATTCTTTTTTTTTTTTTTTTTTTTTAATATAATTCTATTTTCTTTGGATCGGGCTGAATACTTAGCATTAAGTATGTTTTTAAAATTGATACTAACTTTAACATTAGAAAATATTTCATGTTTTTTTGCATCGCTCAAAATTTGCCGATTTTTAATTTTCTTATTTATTTTTGCTTTTTTCTGTGGGAAACTGATCCAAATGGCTTTTTGAGTATTTTATTGTTACAGATCTCTGATCTGTTTCATATTTGCTTCAGATGCGATGACCAATTAGACAAATGATGGCTCCTGTGGGTGGGATGGCTTTGGAGAACCAGGAGCGAGACTTGAAAGTTTGACAGCAACGAGTACTGAGGCAGAACAGAACTTGAAGGTGGACATGACGCAAGTCCACAGATGCCAGCCTTGGCGGATGCTGAAATGAAATGGAGAAGTGCCTTGAAAAGGGGGGTGGTAGAAGATTTAAAAAGAACTTCTAATTCTAATCTTGCAAATATGTTCTATTAGACATTGTGCGAAGAAAGGACCGGTTAATATTCCGAACAATTTCTACAGCACCATGCCTTCGGAACAACATTAAAAAACTAGATATTTCTAGTGATTGACAGAAGACCATGTCCAAGTCACTGGTCTCTCACATGCAAACACACACATGTGCAGACACTACTCTGTGTGCCCAATTGCAAACAAACAACAAATGAAGTTGATTGAGGTTTTCCCTAATCTAATTGCAGTAATGTGACAAAGCTTTCAATTGGCATCTGTGGTACCTATGTTTTTAAACCTTGTCCTGTGTTAAACGCAGCCGCAGCCAAACATTGACTTTAAAAACAACAACAATGCAGTTTATTTGTGCCATCTATATAATATACAGAACACCTTTTTTCATTATATTTACTATTATTGGTCTTATTATTTTTAATAATTATTAGAAAAATATACAATCTGATTTATAATTTACAATCTCATTATATTTATATTATATATCTTATGCAAAGACTCAACATTCCCAGGGTCTGAACTCAATTATATATATATATATATATATATATATATATACACACTTTTCAGTGTTAAGATTTGCCATGCAGTGAAACACATTTTCGGTATAAAAGGGGGCCTCCAGGAAACCGAGGCAAGGGATATCCCACAAAAAATGTACATATTTTTGTTTTGATAAGCAATGCAGAATGACAAAGAGTAGAAAACATCACTGACACCAAGATAGTTCCAGAGAGAAACAACACACACAGGGCTATTACTGTGTTATCAAACCCTTTGCAGTGTCTTTGTTTTCCTCACACACCAGCTATGCTTTGGGGTGTTTATACTCTCTGCGCTTGACATTTAGCAGAACGGAAGATCAAGAGAGGCGACTCATCCTAGTCTCTATCAGCCGGGTCAGTGTGTTTGTAAGGCCAAAGTCGACCATCTGTTCTTCTTCTTCTTCTTTTCCTTTCGGCTTTTCCCTTCAAGGTCCTCACAGCGAATCAACCATCTCCATCTAACTCGATTCTCTGTACCCTTCTCAACAACTAACTTCATATCCTCTCTCCCACTATGCCCATAAATCTCCTCTTTGGTCGTCCTCGAGACCTCCTGCCTGGCCGCTCTAATTCCAGCATGCACCTACCAATATATTCACTATCCCTCCTCTGTACATGACCGAACCATCTCAGTCTGGCTTCTCTGACCTTCTCTCCAAAACATCTAACGTGCTGTCCCTCTGATGGACTCCTTCCCGATCCTATCCATCCTTGTCACTTCCTAAAGAGAATCTCAACATTTTCATCTCTGTGACATTCAGCTCTGTCTCCTGTCTTTTCGTCATTGTCCCTGCCTACAAACCATAGAACACCACTGGTCTCACCACTGTCTTGAACACATTTCCTTTCATTCCAGTTGATATTCTTATATCACAAATACCCCTGACACTTTTCTCCACCCATTCCAAGCTGCTTGAACCTGTTTCTTTACCTATTTTCACACACTCTCTGTTGCTCTGGACTGTTGACCCTAAGTACATGAAATCCTCCAACCTCCTGATCTCCACTCCCTGTAGCCTCACTGTTCCACCCAGGATCCTGTCATTCACACATATATTCTGTCTTGCTGCAAATAACCTTCATCCCTCTCCTTTCCAGAGCACACCTCCACCTCTCAAGATTTTCCTCAACCTGTTCCCTGCTCTCACTACAGATCACAATGTCATCTGCAAACATCATGGTCCATGGAGACTCCTGTCTAACCTCATCTGTCAGCCTGTCAATCATCACTACAAACAAGAAGGGCCTGAAAGCTAATCCCTGATTAAGTCCCACCTCCACCTTGAACTTCTCTGTTACACTTACAGCACACCTCACCACTGTCTCACAGCCAGCATGCATGTCCTGCACCAGTCCAACATACTTCTCTGCCACTCCAGACTTCCTCATACAGTACCAGAGTTCCTCTCTTGGTACGCCGTCTGCACCACCAATTCCTTCCTCACTTCACTTTTCCTACTCTCTGCTACTTTGTGGTCTACCATAGTCCCCTCATCGACTCCTCCCTGTCTTTCATTGTCCCCATTCATCAGCTTTTCAAAGTACTCTTTCCATCTTCCCATCACTCTTCTAGCATCTGTCCATACATTTCCCTCTCTATCCTTAATCACCTTGACCTGCTGTGCATTCTTTCCATCTATGTCTCTGTTTTGCCAACCTACATAAATCATTCTCTTCCTCCCAACTGCCCAATCAGGCTTTCAACTCACCGTAATCCCTTTGTTTTGCCTTTTCTACCTCAATCTTTACCTTATGCTGCATCTTCCTGTACTCCTGTCTGTTCTCTTCAGTCCCCTTTGCGTTCCACTTATTCATTGCCTCATCACTTCTTCATCACTTCTATCGCCTGCACCGACATGCCCATTGAAGTTTGCACAAATTACCACTCTTTCATCTCTAGGGATATTCTGCATCACTTCATTTAACTCCTTCCAAAACTTCTCCTTCTCCTCTAATTCAAATCTCACCTGTGGGGCATAGCCACTAATAGCATTGATCATTAGAACTTAAATTTTCAGTTTGAGACTCATATGTCTATCTGACATTGTTTTCACTTCCAGACCATTCCTAATAAACTCCACCCTCAAGATAACTCCTACTCCATTGCTCTTCCTGTCAGTACCATGATCGTACAACTTAAAATCTGCTCTTAAGCTTCAAGCCTTACTACATATCCACCTGGTCTCCCGGACACACAGTATGTCCACCTTTCTTCTCTGCATCATGTCAACCAACTCTCTACCTTTTCCTGTCATCGTCCCAATATTTTAAGTCCATACTCTCAATCCATGACTTTTGCTCTTCCTCGTCTCTCTCTGCTTCCGAACATGCCTCCCTCCTCTCGTTCTTTTACCCACAATAGCCCAATTTCCACTGGTACCCTGTAGGTTATCGGCACCAAAGGTGGTTGTTGTTTACCTGGGCCTCAACTGATCCGGTATGAAATTCTTAGGTTCCATTTGCATTTGCGGATTTGTTGTCCATCTGGTCTCCAGGGAGTGAATCTATAGTCATGGCAAATCAAATACATGCTGACACTTCAACAGGCAAAGAGGGTGACATTGTGTACACATACCTGGTCTACCCAGGAGGAGGGGTGTCCCTTTTGACAAATGGAAGGTCATTAACCAGTCTGGGCATAATGGCTCTGATTCCAGCCCCCTAGGCCTCAGTAATGTCAGATGAAATCCATACAGATATTAAACAGGGCTCCTCCAGCCTGATGGGCGTGTGGAGTTTGGCCCAAATGCTGATTGTGGAGTCAAAGCAAGTCACAGAGCCATCTGTTAGTTTCGTTTCACATGTGATGGTGATAATAAGGCCTCTTCCACACATATTTGGACGAGACACTGGCCTTGATTTGCCGCTTGTCTTATCAATGCAATGGAATAGCCGGCTACCCTGTGCTCAAAGCTGCAATCGGTGCTTAGGAGGGGGACAGTGGAATCTCAGGAAGTGAACAAAGCTGTCAGCCATCTTTCATCGGAGAAAGCACGGGGAGCAGGCAAGGCAGTTAACAGCAACTCGTTCCACCAGAGAGGGGGGTCAGCCCCATGCCCTTCAAGTGATAGGTGGAACTGAGCCCCATTTTCAAGTAATACTGAGAAGCAAGACAAACAGGCATCGCATTTACCAGAAGCTACGAATGTCAGGACGATCCACTGAACATGACGGATGGGGGGGGGAGGGGGGGGGGGCGGAAAAAACAACAACAACAGGGGGGGGGGGTTGGTTTTTTTTTTTA
>CAAKHD010013447.1:30152-43759 GCA_901007705.1 Fistularia tabacaria
GGGGGCGGGGCACCAAAGAGGGGGGGGGGGGGGGGGGGGGGGGGGGGGGCAAAAAAACCTTCAACAGAATCGGTCTCGGTTTGTTTTTTATACATCCTGAATGGAACCTCCCTTCTATCACAATGTGTGATATCACTTTAGCACCCGTTAAAACTGACCCATTGCGATGGCTTTACTTTTGTGGTATCAACACTTGCATTTGAAAACCAAGTTACACAAAGATTTGTTTGCTTCATGACTAAAGTAATAAGAAAGTAAAATAAAACAAAAAACATGTGCACCTTAAGGGGCAAAAGTGACAACAGAAATGTCATTGACAGAGGGATTTGGGGGGTAGCAACGTGGCAGTAGTAAGTGCCATGGCCTCGCTGCAAGACAGTCTTTCTATATGACTACTCTCTTCAATCCATCTATGTTTCTCCAACTTTCCCCCGCAGTCCAAAAAAAGAAAAAGATGAGGATTAAATTGTCCTGAGGTGTGAGTGACAATTAATTGCTGTCCCTCAACACACTGCTGTTATTGAAAAGTGACTTGTTCAAGTTAAAATAGTAGAATTGAATAGAATAGAGTAGAGTAGAATAGAATTGCCTTTTATTGTCAATGTATTTCAAAAACACCGTAAAATTGAAATGCAGCTCCATATTGTAGGAAACAAAACAAAAGGGAAAGGTATATTGCAACATGCTACACAATCTAATAATAAATAATTTAAAAAAGTGATGCAATAAAATGAGATTTGTTTTTTTGTGTTTTGCACAGAGGTCAGTTGGGATTGGATGAATTTATAAGTTGTCAGCCACATGAAAAATCTTTTTTGTCCTCCCTTGCACTTTCACTTTATCATTTTCATTTATTTATTTTTTCACCTGCAGCCTGTTAAATCATTCAAATTACATGAAGGCACATCTTTAACAGTTTATGACACATAAGGACTAGGAATGCTCTGATCTATCTGCTCAGAAGTAAAGGCACAGTGATAGGTATCTGATTCAAGTTGGATATATTTCCACATAGGGAATAAGGCCTGAGATAGATCTAAGAATAACATATTCCATTTTATTCTATATTTTTTGGCTGCTCAACATGGGTCTTTATCACATTAGAGGGAAATATTGCAAAGAGTTTGAATGGTATGGTATAAAGGCAGCCTGAGTTTTTATTTTATTTCTTATTTCATTTTTTTCACTCTAACACATCATGTTTGTTAAGGGTTTCGCCTGTTACTCATTTATGAGTCAAAGCTGCTCATTCTGTAACATCAACCAGTCTGCCCCCCTGCCATCTGTATCCTATTATTATTCATGCTGTATATTAATAACTGTCTGGCCTTCTATTTCCACGGCCATGTTTTGCCCAGGTTAAGTACACTACTTTTCCCCTCAATTTTTATCAGCATGCGGGTTTCCTTTTCTTCCTCCTGATTCCCTCAGCAAGGGCTAAGGTGAAAAAACATTTAGCTGTATTCTCATTTGCTAGTTATGGAAAACATTTTTTTTTCTCCTGCTGATCCATACTACTCAAACAGTTACCCTATAAAATGTTGTAGGTTAAAAACTTTTTTTTGTTGTTTTTTTTTTGCCGCAAAACTCAGCTACAATGCTTAAGCTGTAGTGCTGACTTGAAGTTGGCATAGATGTTTAAAAAATAATAAATAAATAAATAGAAAAATAAAAAAGCCACTACATCAAGGGGATAGTGTAATTTACATTAAACTGCATAATGTATCTATTTATTATTTTATTACCTTTGCTTCAGAGGTTAAATAGCCGTGTTTCTTCCAGTATAAATCCTAACTTCTGTTCTGTACCAGAAAGCTGATGACTTGAATATCTGGGGTCCCTTTAGTCCTACCATTAATATAGTAATTCTTTCACTCTAAGAATCTGTGGTCCCTTCAGTCCAAAACACGAATATCCCTTTTTTTTTTTTCCCACAAATGTAAACATCATGGAATGGAAGACCCCATTATGATTTGTTCTGCGCATCTGTTATTCATTAGATACCGTTTCCGGACACATTGTCATACATGTATTTTGATATTTCGCAAGAAACGCAACCTCCCAAATTATAGAAGTTGGCAGAAAAACAGGAGAGAGGGACTTTGTGGGTGCGGAGATAAGAAAAACAAAATCGCGCTGCATGGACAGCGGAAGAAAATGCAGACTATCAAGCAGTCAAATGTGATAACAAATTGGGATTTCGTACACCAAAATTGTTCTATCAAATCGGCAAAAGTCCTCGATATTATCTCTGATGTGGTTTCTCCCCATGTGAGTCAGTTGAGAGAAAAGTTTAGTTTGTCTGCTGTTGTACTTGATTCACATTAGCAATGACAAAAATGGGAGTAGGACTTTAACACCTGCTTTAGATATAAAGGTGAAGTCCTCGAGTTAGATCACAGATTTGGAACTATCTTTCATTCATTCCTTCATTCATTGATTATTTACTGCATATCCTGCTCAGGGTTGTGAGGGGGCCTATCCCAGGTGTCAATTTATTTCCAAATATTCTATTACTATTATTATAAAATAAATGTATTGTATACAATTTTTTTTTGAAAAACAACAGTACAACTTGGTACAACAGTACAACTGAGAAGTAAAATTAAGGCTAGAAGCTGTTCCAGGCATAATCCATTCATTCAGTTTTTGTCACATATCCTGTGTGTAGGATAAGCAGGGGGGATATACACATCTCTCCGTTTACATTAGGTGAGAGGCACCTAATGTGATAAACATTCACTGTCATATTCCCACACACAGGCCACTTAAAGCACCCTGTGGACCAACTACATAGTTTTTGAGGGAGATGGAAGAAACCCGTACAGAATCCACCAGGCATAGGGACAAGACAAGCACTCCTCCAAGAGAGAACCCAGCCATCCGTCAGAAACTGGAACCTCCCACTGTTAGGGCAAGAACACTAACTGCGCAGCTATTAAGTTAGATGTAAATCTTGACTTAAACCGCTCTCTGCTTTTTTTAAGTACCCCAACATTAAAGCAGAGTCCAAACTTTATTATCCTTAAAGATCCACCTCCTTAAACATCCTCGGTATTTAGTAGCCTTAGGAAATGCATTTACAACATGTCCGAATACAGCTTCCCCGCTGCTGCGTTGGTCAAAGCGTTGAGGCCACCTGGAGCACTGTTGATGAAGCAATATTGATTCAACTTTTATGTACTATGCAAGCGTGTCATGATAAAACCCGTTCGGCAGAATCAGTGTTTTTAAAAAAAATGTGTTGTGATTTGACGCGGAAGAGAAGCAGAATAAAAAGCATCGACTCAAGGAAATGAAAGTGCATAAATATTTGACCTCCTGCCTCACTGGTCTGGGGAGATAGAAAAATAGCAGGTAGGAAAAAAAACAGAACTTTAAACAGGAGCAACACCGAAAAAGATGGAGAGTGACTTATCCGAGCCGCATCACTTTGAATACCCTACACAAATACAGCTAAGTCGTCATCTTTTCCACATACTGTCTGCGAAAACATTGGTTAAAGCAAAGGATGCTTGGTGAAAGCTAACTTTTTGAGTCAGGTTGATTTGCAAGACTAAAAGATCACATGAGGGGTCTTCTTGAAGCAATTTCGGTAAGAAAGCAGGACTGTTTGCAGTCGGGGCAGATGTGGTTTTAAGTGCAATGACAGTGGAAAAACAACATGGAAAGGTGAGCATGGGTGTTGCTATAGGAACTGGAAAATACTTTTCTTAGAGAAGAACAAAGAACAACTTCCCTAAGGCTTTTCCCCGATTGAAAAGAAATCTTTGCCTTTCTTCTGTCTGGCTTTGAACCTGCAATTGGTTGATGGTTTGTATAAGATGGTGATTGACAGATTGTTCATCCTGTTAGCTGATGGATATTTTTTGAGCCCACCGGCACTCCTATCCCAGTCCTTTCTTAAGGGGCCTTCCCAAATGGTTCTGCATAACCATCCGGGTTAACATCTTGGGCTGTAGCAGCTGCCACTGTGGTTTGGTACAGATGGTATTTTCCAGGCAAAAAACTGACAAATGCCAAGGTTCATTAATCAAGAATTTAAGTTGAATTTATAAAATGCATCCTCCATTTTCATGCATCTCATTGTTATTTCAGAAACTTCACATTTCTCTGTTGTTGTTTTTTTTTTCGGTAAGAGTAACCTTACCCTACCCTTTCTCACTAACGTGTCAGTATGTGACACAGGCTTGGAGTGAGAACATGGAGTTCCATCACTAGTTTAAAGTTGATTCCTGACTGCAAACTGACTGAACAAACTGTGTTCGAGATGAAGACCTGTTTGATTTCCCCCTTTTTTATTTTTTTGTGTCTTTTTTATTAGTTTTAACATGTTCACTTGTTTTTGAATGCAACTAAGGGCATTTGTCCCTTGAGTAATCGTACCTGGATAAATGCCCTATGTCTCCAGTTCATTGATATCTTTTTTGACAGGTTTGTTGTCTAAATATGATATATAGACAAAAAAATATATGAATGAAAAAAAAAAAAAGGAAATACAAATATAAGCCTTTCTTGGTTTTGGTTTTATTTGACCTTTTTCTTTCTTTATTTATTATTATAGCATGTCCCTTCATTCATAGTACGAAAATAATCTGAGAGAATCATAACAATTATTGGCGAGAATACTTTTTTTTTTTCATCCGCACAGTTAATAGTTTTATTTGTAATTAGTTAGTGACCATTATCAGGTTCCTGTTCCCTCACAAATAATGATATGGCTCATCGGTCCACTGCTGTGAATATTTTTGCACTGCGCATAACAAGTGGCCGCATGAGCTGTTGTTTACATTGTAAGCAACATGCCACTTAATGAGGGTGTGTTGAGAATCACCCCCACCCCACCCTAACCCACACGCACCCCCCAAGGTCTCCGCAAGCGACTTCAGGGGCATGAATTAGCCATTCCTCCCTTTTCTTTATGAGCGTCTGCGAACTCTGATGTGAATCTCCTCTGTGACCAGCCTTTCAGTTATGTGGCTATGGCAGGACACACACACACACACACACACACACACACACACACACACACACACTCACACACACACACACACACACATGCACACACACAGCGACAGGTGGTGGTCATTTATCAGACAGACTATAATGAGAGCATTAATCCAAGTCAATGGAATGAGATCAGAAACACCCTGAGTCACATCGCTTTCCGGGCAACTCTGTCTCGTGCTGTGTGTGTATGTGTTTATATCTGAGTGGCACGGTATACAATGATTGTTTACTGTCTCTGCAGGTGAAACTCAGTGATGCAACCCTGACTCAGCAGGTGCCAGAGATTTTGTTTCCATGGCGCAGCGTGGTTGTCAGGGGCGATAGCACTCTGAGGCGGGTGAAGAGAGACTGGGTCATTCCGCCCATCAACGTCCCAGAGAACTCACGCGGACAATTCCCCGAGGACCTCGTCAGAGTAAGACACGTACACACACTCACATACAAACACAGCCAGACACACACATACACAAAGGCAGGCATCTTCCTGTTGCCACCAGGACCCTTCACCAGCTCACCCAATAGCAAGGGAACTCTTTTGATGGCATATTTTCAAGAGAAATAACCAACAACAATAGCCTATAATTTCTTAGGCCTTCTAAACTATTAACACCAAGGCAGATCATACATGGTCCAATGGAGTGTGCCAGATGTTTGGGAGCATTAAAGTTTTATAATGCTAGTATGCCAAGGATGCACAGTTGAGCAAGGCCACACAAAAAAAAAATTGCTAAATGTTCACATTTGTTTGGTCTCAAGTGGGAGGGATGCAAGCACGATGTAGGTGGGGATCCACTGTGTCACCAACCTTCTCCATCCACATGGGGTTCATTTGCTTTTTATTTTGACATAGATACAATCCATCGTTCATCTGTTGTAGCTTCTGTCCAAACACAGGGTCCTTAGATATTTTTTTTTCCTACTCTGCATGAGCTGTCAGTGATAAGACTGTTGGGCTAATAGGGTTTTCATTTTCAAATTTAACTAACATAAAATAATGATAATAAGAAATAGTTAGGGGTGGCACTGTGGCACAGTGGTTAGCACTTGGGCTCAGAGCACGAAGGACCCTAGTCCAATTCTGACAAGGGGACCTTGTGTGTGGAATTTTCATGTTCTCCCTATGTCTGCGTGGGATTCCTCTGGGTTCCCCGGTCTCCTCCCAAAGTCAAAAAACATGCAGACGGTTAATTGGAAAAAAAGATGGGAAAATGCCCCATGTGAGTGAGTAAATGTTGTTTGTCTACATATGTGGCCCTGCAATTGACTGGCGACCAGTCCAGGGCGCACTTTGCCTCTCGCCCGATGGCAAATGTGATAGGCTCCAGCATCCCCCGCGACCCTGAGTGCAGGAATGAGCGGCAGACGATGGATGGATGGATAATAACAGTTAATCTCCCCATTCTGTATAATTAGGGATCTTTTGTTAGCATGTTTGAATGAAGATGTGAGAAGGTGGGCCAAATTATTTCATTTACGAAACTCCAAAGTCTCTTTACTCTTAAAAATATGCCATTCAAAACAAACATTTGTGTAATGTTAGTATATATTTATGTTATTGGGATAAACAAAGCTTAGGTTATACTGATGTGATGCTACGCTACATTTTTTGACAAAAAAAAAAAAAATGCTTCCAATTGAGTCAGTCGTCAATGAGTCCTAAATATACCCAAAATAATGGCTAATCACTACACTATGTTTCTGTTATTTGGATTTGTGTTCCCTCAAATGGACAAAAAAATTGATAACCTAGGAGATGTTATAAAAATTCCACGGTCCTTGAATCAGCCATCCTTTGTCTGATGCATTTATTGAGGAGCTAATTATCATCAGATTGAAGAAAAAAGGGAAGTTCTTGTCCCACCAATAGCTTTGTCTATATACTTTATCAAAATACCACTATCTGGAATTACATGGATCATGTCACATTTTTGGCGCATTTTTTATTCTGTCAATAAAAATATTCTTCAGTGGCATCCTTAGTCAAATCGCGAACAGGCATCTAACGATAGCTCTTCACTTGCCTCCACTCTTTGTCATGAGGACCGACTCAGGTTTATTAAAACTGGAGGGCAACACACCGGAACTATACTTTTGTATAAAAATTTAGCTAAATGAGTTAAAAAAACAAATTTGTTTTACTTGTCTGTTCAGGGAATCAGTAGATAAAACATGGCAGGGTTTCTAATCGAGAATCCATTGAAGAGGCAGGGTTGTCATTCTTTTCTGTAAAAAAATGATACATTTTAAAAAAGCAATATGAAGCAGCAGAATTCCAGATAAGGAGTACTGCATTGTGGGTCCACACAGTAAGAACACTGTTGACTTATGTAGATAATTTTCAGTTAAGCCCAGCAATGAAAAGGTTGTGGGATGTTGTGACTCGCAAGATGATGAAAAGTGACCATTTCAAATGGACTAGCATTTCACTGTGATGGTTAAACACAGGGGATTGGAAATGTGCGCCTTTCAACTTGCGGAAAAAGAGTTGTTCGGCAGAGATTCTCAAATTCCCAGGGTTCAGCCAGTGTGAAAATTTATCTCCTGTTTCTTAATATGTCCCAATGATGTTGTCCATGTGGTGTTTGACCTTGTTTGACCTCTGTCTTCTCGGGGTTCCTAAACACTTTCCCTATATTTCTCCAGATCCGCTCAGACAGGGACAAGAACCGAATGCTGCGCTACAGTGTGACGGGTCCTGGTGCCGACCAGCCTCCCACAGGCATCTTCATCATCAACCCCATCTCCGGCCAGCTCTCAGTCACCAAGCCACTGGACAGAGAGCACATCTCCAATTTCCATGTAAGTCACCCCCCCCACACACACACCATACAATAAATAATTAAGTCAGAATTCCTCTTTATATATAGTCACCAATTCAAACACACGCGCACAGACACACACACACACACACAAACACTCACATATATATGGGTATGTGTGTGTGTAATGTGTGTGTGCGTGTGTGTGTATATCTATCTATCTATCTATCTATCTATCTATCTATCTATCTATCTATCTATATATATATATATATCTATATATATATATATATATATATTCTACATATACCGTGTCTGTCGACAGAAAGGCAAGATAGATAAGAAGTAGTTCATCACATAAAAGTTTTGCTTGATTTTATATATATATATATATATATATATATATATATATATATATATACAAATAATAATATAAACATAAACATATATAAACAGACAATCTTACTTAATAACGACATACATTTGTCACTGTGTGTGTACGTGTGTGTATGTGTTTGTGTGTGTGTGTACATGTGAGCTTTAACGTGTCATCAGGTTTGTTATACAGTATTTTAGCATCTATTTGAGGGTAATGTTTTTGTCTTTGATAGCATTTTTTTATTCTTTTTTTCAAGCCATCCTATGAAAGGCTTATGTTTTATTTTTTCAAATGTTTCTTTTTCTTGTTTTTTCCAAGCTGATGCAATAATTTTGACTCTGTCAATGCATGTGATTCCTGACTCACCGATAAGCGTTGAGATGACATGAGTAAAAGGTGACAATTTGCTTAACGCTAATGCTCCAGCACACAGCTGTAGTCAAATGTTAATAATATATTAGTTACCAGTAAAAATGGTAATGCCTGCGACCAGTAGATAATGATATTGTCTTCACCTCAAAAAAAAGAAGAGTGTTGATGTTTGTTGACTAAATTAACACTAATCTATTAATGTAGAATAGGGAAATGTATTTTCCGATAGGGCCGAATTGACATATTTCTAAAAGTGACTGACTGTGTTTTGGTCCGTTTGAAAAGAGCAATGGTTTTGTGTTTAGATATCAATTTTACCAGTGTCAACACATGCCATAGCGGTGATGATTTTCTGTCTTCCTGGTCATCATTAGCACGGAAAAATAGAGAAATAAGAGACAAATAGATTAATTTGCAACTTAGATTCTTGAAGTTCTCTGTAGTCCCTTGAGCAAGAAACTAAAACAAAAAAAAAAAAAAAAACACTTTTTACTTAAATGAACACAGAGTGTCAAGCTGTTTAAGTGTCTGTAGTGTTTAAAAAAAGATGAAACATTTAGATATTGTTTACTGTCCCTTTAGACTCAGTGGTTCTTCCTTATTTTTTTTTCACTCTTTTTAACTTTAAATGTCAAAGATGGAGATCCTAAATGTTGCAAAATTTCAAGTTGTATAATAAGAATTAGAATCCCATGAATATAAAAATACCAATAAGCACCTATGGAAGATGTTGACTTGATTGATTCCTGTGCAATAGTTTTTTTTTTATTTTTTTTTATGTGAACAATCATGCCAACTTCTCGAGTACAAACACTTCCTCGTTGTACCTGATTAGACAAAGGCTCGGATAGGCTTCTCACTTGTTGATTTCAAACTTGAGGTAAGCAAGCAATGCCTATGTAAACATTGTCTGAGGGAATCTCTTTTGTACAATCATGGAATATAATAAAATTAAGATAAATAAATTAAAATGAAATAAAAACTAAAATCATGTAAACAAAAAAAAAGATGGAATAGATTAAAATAAATAATAATAATGATAAATATGAATAATATTGAATTAAATTAAATTAAATTAAATTAAATTAAATTAAATTAAATTAAATCAAATTAAATTAAATTAAAGGGTCTCTGCTTGATTCCAGTGACTCTCTGCAGAGTTTACATAATAATAATAAATCCAAACGGTGTTCATGTATGTTTCTATGTGTAGCCCTGTGACCAACTAGTGTCAAGGGTAAACCCCACTTATTGTCCATGGTCAGCTGACCCTGTGTGCAGAATAAGCGTTTTAGATAATGAATAAATTCATATAGATTAACATAATTTGTATGTCCTTTACGTTTCAAGTCCTGGATTTGAAGAGTTACCTTACTCTATCTGTGTCAGCAGGCACAAACCACTATGTGTCCCTGTCCAGGCACCCGCATTGTTATCAGAATACATTGCAGCCACATTTGCTAGAACGATAAAGAAGAATGGCAGAAACTACTGAACCAGGAGGCATGTACTATTGCTCATAGTGAATTCCGCATAAGTGAAGTAGAATGCACATGCTCAGGGACTCCTAGTACACAGGGGTACATAGCATTCTTAAATCGCATTAACACCACAAAAAAAATAAAAAAGTGCTGTGTGACTGGCTCTGAACTTTCTTAACTAACAGGTAGAAGAGCAGCACTGGGTTCAGAACTCCTTGCTTTACCTCAGCTGAATTACAACACCATTACAGAGACACAGATTGAACCGCCAGGGAAATACAATAAACCCAGCGGAAACAAATAATGACAGCGATAATGGCTGATTGTTTCTCGGTCATGGCTGGAGCTTGCTGAATCTACAGCTACAGATCCAATTGCTTTTGTTTTGAGCATGTCAGTGTTAGCTCCTAGCAGGCAGTTCTTTTGCTGGGGGCCCGCATTATGTGGTTGACCAGATGGAGGTTCGGCATTCTTGTCCGGCCAATTTAGTATCGTCTTCATTATATGGAGGAGCCTCGACAATCATTTCTAAAAACAAATATAGTGATTTTTCAAACGCACTCTCAGGAAAATACCCCCGCAACCCCAATGTCACCTGCTTTTAGCAGCTGTTTTCAGGATAACATCATCTAGTTCCTCACTCACCCCTCTTATCTGGCTGACGCATGTCTGCTTGGGAATAGATTGGTCATAAACACTTCATGCTGCTAGCCTTACAGTGGCACAGGCCAGCAGAAACTTTACATCTGGGTAGAGGTGTGAGAGGAATCAGATGCTGGAAGACCAAGAAAAACATAAATAGATAAAAGCCACGTATATGGATTTTGATACATCCTGTGTTAGAATGTAGCACCAATTTATTGCTAAATTAAGTCAAATTTAAGCATGAGAGAATATGCTTCATTACTAAGATATAGATATATAAGATATACCCCCACCCTTCTGGCTTCATTGATCCAAGCCTTTCGTTGAAATGATCAAATGTTTTTCTGTCAGGGGCATATCCGGAGCGAGTATCCATTGAAAACTCGGTGTGTACAAAAATAATTGATGTTTTCTTTTTCTCTTTTTTCCTGATTTCCACTATAAAGCTAAAAGTCTGAATATTATTACCCTGTAAATTTACTGTCTTGACTGGAGAAATTGGAAACGATCTTGATTTTGTCATTTTTAATGTAATTAATTTCTCTTAGACAGAAATGCGGATATAAACACCAATAGATGTTGTAGAAGTAGGTTCTGAAGTAACCAAATCTCTCTTAAAAATGTCCAGACCATATTGAGAACATCACATGGTTTACCTACAGGGGTGCTTGCCTCACTTGACTGGCGAATCCCACCCCCCTTCCCGAACCCCACTGTTTTTATTTCATCCTCGCTGTCACTCTCCCTAAGATATATTCTTTCTCTGCGTGGTGAGATGAAGACGAAAAAAAATCTTCTTAAAAACATCCTTAATATCTAATACAGTCACATACACCTCAGAGAAGCCAGTGTAACCTTTTAATCTGAAGGAATGCGCACACACTCACACACACACCGCACAAACACACACGACTCGCACCGGGGAGTGGAAATCTGGAGTTGCAGCGGGGTGATTTACATTTAAGCCGGCTGATGAATATTCATGTGATTGGATGTAGTTGTCAAAACTCTGGGCTGGGATTGGACAACATGTTTATTCATGAGACAGGTTCTGCCTCCATCATAACCCAATATATGGAATGCAACATGCGCTGTAAATGAATTGCTTATTGGGCAGGGGGAGGGGGGTCGAAGGTCAATCGATTGGTGTTTTCATCATCTCTCAGCGGTTAATGTATAATAAATCAATCCCACTGTCGGGACTCTTTGTAATAGGAGAAAGCAGATTCTTTATTTCAAAGTAACATTAAAAGCATTGAAGCACATAAATACAGCACGTCCTCCCTTCCGAGTTGCACTCGATGAAGGTTTTTATGTCGCTGTTGTGTATTTGAGTTGATTTTGAAGGATTACGGTGTGTTCGGTTGCATAGCTTCCCTGTCAAAGCTGATCTATTGTCGTAACTTCCAACCTGTTTGGTGTGATGTGCTGTCATGGCGCTATTACACCTGTTTTACAATGGATAAAATAACATGAAAGAAAGAAAGAAAGAAAAACACTAAAAGCCACGAAAGGTAGAATTTTTTTTTCTTCCAGTGACAAAGAGAATATCTGCTTTGATTCCACCATGTCAAATGACTCCGGTCGAAACTGTTTATCACGGAGACCTCAGATCTGCTGTGAAACAAATATAGCACCTGGGTAGATGAGCTAATTTTCACCCCTTTCACGGCGTGCTGGTTATGCCATCAACACTATAAGCGCATCTGTCAGCCTGTCCAGCCTGCTGCTGTGAGACCACATAGTTAGAAGCCATCTTACACTATGTCTTTTCATTTTTATTTATTTTTTTACGACTTGTACACAGCATGGTGCTGATATGCAAGCGGGCAAAGTTTCGTTGCTGCCAATGAGCCATTTATCATTCCAATGTTTTTAATAGCTATTTGCATATTGACAGGCATTTGATTCTCAAAAGAATTGATTTTATTATTTGGTCTTTATTGTCTTACTATATGGTCTCACAAAAAAGAAAAGTTTTCAAATAAAGGTTCAAAGTGCAATCAAATTGCAATTGGGTTTACCACAGATTTCAAGGAATCCACACTTACATTACCACATGAATAGTGGTATTGGTTGACTTTCAGATCAATATTGTAGTAAGATCTTTATTTTGATTCATGTATTTGTTTATATACAAACCCCTTACCCTGCAATCGGTGTCACAGGAAGCCAGAGACTATCCAATCTGTTGCCATGGGTTGGTCACTAGTTGGTCACAGGAGAGGCATCCAACTTCAAATACTCATTCACACAGGCTGAAGTGCAAAACTCTAAGCCACAATGCTTTTTTTACCAAAAGGGTAAAAAATTGAAAAATTCATTTGAAAAATAGAGTAAAAGATCAGGTAAGTGATTTTTATCTCACTGGGTTTTTTAAATGTGGATTAATCTGATCAACATCATGCTATAAATATCATTAGTGCTTCGATACACGAACAGATGGCTTAAGTCAGCTCAGCTCAGAAACAACACTAGATTGTCTTTCAATACTTTATAACTTGAGTCAGACTCAGCCTTAGACTTAAGACTCATATATGTGTGCTAGAACACTGGACTCTCAAGGCTCCACTCTAGCACAAGAATTAGGGTCCACAAGACCAACTCCCGTTATGACCTCATTCGTCAGTAAAGGTAAGGAAAAATGGTGGGAAGCAGTGTCTTAATTGGGATAAAACTGCAATGAATTAATTAAAGGTGCTGATTAAAAAATAGCTTTAACTTATTCGTGAGACAGAAATTTTCCGCAGACCCATTTTGAAATTGGGGGATGTCAAGTCAGTAAATTGTAATCAAAAAAGTATATTTTATCTATGTTTGTTTGTATGGATATGGATATATGGACACATGTATGAATGTATGTATGTATGTATGTATGTATGTATGTATGTATGGAAGGATTGATTGGTTGTTTGGTCGGTTAATATATACACACACACACACACACACACACACACATAC
>CAAKHD010013447.1:43779-62220 GCA_901007705.1 Fistularia tabacaria
TATGTATATATGTATGTATATAAAAATTGATTTATTTGTTGTTTGGTGTCTCCACACACACACACACACACACACACACACATACACACACACACACACGCACACACACACACACACACACACACACGAACATGCATATACATATAATAAACATAGATACATATTTACATATTTTTCTTATCAATTGATTGTTATTTCTTTATTTTATTTATTTTCCTTAATGTAGCTGATGTAATCGGTTCTTGCTCACAGTCTCCCAGAATCCCCCTCAGTGCAACAAATCAGCATCTGAATTCACTGGTCGAATTGACAACACTTCCCAATGGAAAAACTAGGCAGAATTCAAGTGTAAAAATCTGACAAAGCAAGAATTTAGGGAAGAAATAAATGATTAAATGTGTTATTAACCAGTCATACACAAACAATTGTATCTGTAGTGTTGCAATCTTGATTTATTCATCAGACCACAAGAATGAACAAACATTTGTCGGATCACAATGGAATTCTGTGTAAACATTCCTGAGGTCTATCGGAATTCTGATGACTTTGGCGTCGGTCTGCTCTTGCAACAACGTGCACCCACTTTGCACATTTGCGATGTGAATTTGCTCTGTCCTTGTTTTGTGGTTGAACATTCCCCCGAGTGCATTTTCGATGTGTCTAGATTTTTTTTCCTTTATTACTGCTTCGATCATCCTGCCTGACTTTTGAGTGACTACTGAAAAGTTAATCGACTGTTTCAAATGCTGGTTATTAATACATGTTGGTGTTCTGTATGCTGATCAAATATGTGAGTAAGCAATTAATACTTTTTTTTTCAAAAGAACTTTAATTTTGCTTTTGTTTTCAAAGGAGCATGGAACATTTATGGTGAAATTTCTTAATGTGGCAGGGAAAAATACGCCATCAGAATGTACACCTTTGCATCTGACAGAGGCAAAGTAATTACCAGAGTATGATGCAGGAATGCATCACAGATGGACCGGGCGTTAGTCTACGACAACTCTTTTCCCAGGAGCGAAATTCCCCCATAATTTCTAAAGCAGTATTTCCCAACCACTGACAAGATTTTGATGCAAAGTGCTACTATCAATAAGTAGACAGAAATATCTTGACAGAACGAGAGGGTAACCATTGGTATATTGTAGGAGAGCGTTCCCATATCCCGATGTATTCCCTGTCGCTCGGTATGCTTGTGCAGCCAATCTAAGTGTCTGCATCCTGGGCATTGTTCTTATAACTATCCAAATTAAAAATGAAAATTTGAGGTTTTGGTTCTTATGAAGTTGGAAAACCTCCCTAGGATGTAAAAATATCTCATTATGCATTAAAACAGCAAACCCCTTTTTTCACCAAATGGACTCTTTAGTTAGTGGTATAAATATTTAGTTAGCCCTAAACCTACATGTTGTATTAATAAGAGTTGGGATACGTGAGGGAGGTCGCTGTTTACCACAGGTTGAATTCCATGCTGCTTCTGCATCGGCCTTATATCAGACACCAGCGGCTTAGAGAAGCTGATAGCTAATTTGTTTAATTTTACACACAGTGTAGCCAACTCTAGCCAACAAAACCTGGCCGAAGTCCAACACTCACTATACTGGCCAGAATTATGACTCAATATTATTAAGTTATATTGAATAAGCATTTGGAACGATCGAGACGCAGTGGGTTACTTCTTCTTTTTTTTTAAGTGAGCAAAGTTAATTACTAAAAGCAAAGAAGTGACTGTCGTGTGTTTTTTGACTTTTAATGACTATTGATGGCCAAAATAAGCTGCAATTATTTTCAGATTTGACAAGTAATCCATTCTTCAATGTAGCTCAAAAAAAAACATTTTAAAAAGGGAATAGATTATTTACTTGACAAATCATGAAGTCTTTAATGTTGGAGTGTATTTTTTGTGTGCAGTTGCGAGCCCACGCCGTGGACCTGAACGGGAATCAGGTGGAGAACCCCATCGACATTGTCATCAATGTCATTGACCAGAATGACAACAGACCGGAGTTCACACATACCGTCTTCAACGGTTCCGTTCCGGAGGGATCGAAGCCTGGTATATACACGCACACACAAACACTCGCACACACAAACACACACACACACACACACACACACACACACACACACACACACACACACACACATACCTAACTCTTAAATATATTCTTAGCCATACTGACATATCTGTGCCAACTCGTGTTGCTTCTCCCCCATAGGATCCTTTGTGATGACAGTTACAGCAGTGGACAAGGATGATCCAAAAACAGCCAATGGGATGCTGCGATACAAGATTCTGTCCCAGAGTCCCCAAGGCCCCTCATCTAACATGTTCACCATTAACAACAGGACTGGTGACATCATCACTGTAGCAGCAGGCCTCGACCGGGAGGTGTGTGTGTGTTTTTTGTGTTTCTGTGTGCGTGTGTTATGCTAATGCAATGCTCCACAGCCTGTGACTGACGAACTGGCCCGCAGTGATTCTGACAGTGTATCAACAGCTTGTAGCTTTTTTTAGTCAGAATCTTACATCAGTGGATCTGTCGTGCCTCCAAGGGGTCGCCATTTGCACGCAAACAAAAGGCTGTAATTATATCATATTTGGCACTGAATCGGTGTGGAGGGGTTGGGGAATGGTGTGGGGATGCATTTTATCCCTGCGCACAAGTTTTTACTGGTTCAGTGGTGTTTAAAATCCGCGAAAAGCTTTTTCACTTAACTCTAGTCTGCTTCATCTTTGTCTAATCAGACCATCTCATCAAGATTATTTTTTTATTTTTTTATTTTTTTATCTTTTATCATCATCATCATCTGAGGCCTGGGAACAAGAAACATAATGAAATGGTTGCTAAATTAAATTAGAAAAAAAAATCACGATGCTATACTACTAGATCAGGTTTTTCCTTTTATTCCCTTTTTCTAATCTGCTATTTTAAAGCAACCAAATAGCAACCAAATTAGTAATATTTACTTCAGCATCTCTCTGTGAAAAAGGGCCAATGGTTGGGATCTTTGAATTTATTATTACGCCATCATTGTGAAAAACTATTGTTTAGACAATATTGGACTAAACATGAAGAGTAGTTAGTTGATTTCATTTATATAGTTTTTCAACACCTTCATTACTTCATTTTTCAATGATCATTATTGTCTTTTTTTTGGGGGGGGGGGGGTAGATCTAGGCCCAGAATTTTCCAATTCCAAATGAAATGGGAAAAAAAAGAATTGGCTAAAGCTGAGTATGTTTGTTTATGTGAGTGTGCACGGGTGTTTATGTGTGTTGGTTTGTTTCCAATTCCCCACACTCTTCATTTCATTCCTACTCCCACAGAAAGTCGCCCAGTATACCCTGATCATCGAGGCCACTGACATGGAGGGAAACCCCACCTACGGTCTGTCTAACACAGCCACCACCAATATCAGGATTACGGATGTCAACGACAACCCACCTGAGTTCACCACTGACACAGTAAGTAGGTGCTACAACACACACATACATATACACAGCTATCTGAAAGATAGATTTGTTGTATTCTTCAAAGAAATGTATTGGCGGAGGTAGATAGTGCGGGACAGGAAAAGACAACGTCGATATTTTTATCGTGTCCAGTTAAGCGAAACAGGTCAGGCAGGAAGCCCCCGATGCTTGTGGGATATACGGTTTTGAGGATCAGCGGCGTGAGACGGTGACTGTCTCATTTGCCGACTGTCATCTTTTGCTGCCCATTTCAGCATGACATATTGATGTTTTTACTAACAAGTGTGTCTGGGCTTGTGTTTGTTTGTGCGTGTGCGGGTTTGCGTGTGTGCGTTGCGCTTGTGTATCAGTTCTTCGGGGAAGTCCACGAGAACAGGGTGAACGTGATTGTGGCGAACCTGACTGTGACGGATAAAGACCAGCCACACACTTCAGCCTGGGTCTCTGTTTACCGCATCATCACCGGAGACCCTACCGGGCGCTTCTCGATCCCCACCGACCCCACCACCAATGAGGGGCTGCTCACGGTGGTCAAGGTGAGCCTCGCAAACTCAACTACCTCATATACACGTGTAACTGGCCTATTAAAAAACATCAAAAGGCTAAACATCAAAACTTATCCACACTGCTAGCTTTTGTTTTTTTGCTTCTAGCACCTTTTTTTTTATCCATCCATCAATCCAGCCATCGTCGACCGCGTATCCTGCGCACATGGTCACGGAGGATGCTAGAGCCTATCCCAGCTGTCATCGGGCGAGAGGCAGTGTACAACCTGGACCGGTTGCCAGTCAATCCCAGGGCCAAATATAGAGACAAACAACCATTCACTCACTCACTCATTCAGGGCAATTTTCCCAATTGACCTACTGAATGTTTTTGGACTGTGGGAATGCAGCCTCAGGTCAGCCCAGGCCAGTGTCTCCTCGAGCCAGACTAGGGGGGGCACAGGCCAGTGTCTCCCAGAGCCGGTCCCAAGCCCGGATAAATGCAGAGGGTTGCATCAGGAAGGGCATCCAGCGTAAAACTTTTGGCAAAACCAAATATGCGAATCGAACCTTCAACCTTCAGACTTCAATTGACATGTTGGTGCAGGCAATAGAGATGATGAAGAAGTGATGGGCAGGTTGGTATCCAGGATAGGAACGTAGAGGGACAGATGGTGGTAGACTTTGCAAAAATGATGGAAATGGCTGTTGTAAATACTTTTTTCCAGAAAAGACAAGAACATAGGGTAACTTATAAGAGCGAAGGCAGACTACATCTTGTATAGGTGAGGTAATCTGAGAGTGATCAGTGATTGCAAAGTAGTGGTAGGGGAGAGTGTAGCCAGACAGCATAGGATGGTGGTCTGTAGGATGACTCTGATGACAAGGAAGATCAAGAGGACAAAGGCAGAGCAGAGGACAAATTGGTGGAAGCTGAAAGGAGAGAAGTGTTGTATGGTTTTCAGGGAGGAGATGAGAAAGGCTCTTGGTAGTCAGGGAGAGCTTCCAGATGACTGGACAACTACAGCTAATGTGATCAGGGAGACAGGTAGGAGAGTACTTGGTGTGTCATCTGGAAGGAAAGTAGATCAGGAGACCTGGTGGTGGAATGAGCAAGTGCAGGAGTGTATACAGAGAAAGTGGTTAGCAAAGAAGAAGTGCGACACTGAGGGGACTGAAGAGAACAGACACGAGTACAAGAAGTTGCAGCGTGAAGTAAAGATAGAGGTAGCAAAGGCAAAACAAAGGGCATACAATGACTTGTATGCTCAGTTGGACAGTGAGGAGGGAGAGAATGATTTATATAGGTTGATTTATACAGAGAGACAGAGACAGAAAGGATGTACAGCAGGTCCATGTGATTAAGGATAAAGAGGAAAATGAAGTTGGAGGATTTCATGTACTTAGGGTAAATAGTCCAGAGCACTGGAGGGTGTAGAAAAGAGGTAAAGAAAAGGGTTCAAGCAAGTTGGAATGGGTAGAGAAAAGCTTCAGGGTTTCTATGTGATAGAAGAATATCATTCAGAATGAAAGGAAAGGTGTACAAATCAGTGGTGAGACCAGTGATGCTGTATGGTTTGGAGACAGTGGCACTGAACAAAAGACAAGAGGCAGAGCTGGAGATAGCAGAGATGTTGAGGTTCTCTTTGGGAGGATGGATAGGATCAGGAATGAGTCCATCAGGGGGACAGCACATGTTAGATGTTTTGGAGAGAAGGTCAGAGAAGCCAGACTGAGATGGTTCGGTTATGTACAGAGGAGGGATAGGGACTATATGATGCCAGGCAGGAGGTCTAGGGGAAGATCTATGCACGTAGTGAGAGAGGATATGAAGTTAGTTGGCATGAGAGAGGATACAGAGAATAGGGTTAGGTGGAGAAGGTTGATTTGCTGTGGCGACCCTGAAGGGAAAAGCAAAATATGTTTTTGGACTGTGGAAGGAAACCCACAAAGACAGAACATGCCAACACAGAAACCTGTTCACACTTGTCAGAATCGAACCAGGGTCCTGCATGCAGTGAGGCCAAAGCGCTAACCACTGCGCCACCATGCCCCTGCTTTTTTTTTTTTAAAAAGTGTTCATTTATTTCTCAAGGTAGTCCAATGCAAAAAATAGAATTGGGAGCCACAAGTATAATTCCAAGAATAATTCCTCTCCCTTTCAGTAATTTTGGATACTCTACTTTTGAAATGCTGTTTCCAGAGAAAATTCACCCTTCTCTATGAGTCATGCCCTTTAGCTGCCCAGTGATCGCAAAGGATCAGACAGGTGCAAGCTGAAGTACAAAATCATAATGGAAGAGTTCTATTACTACTATGCAACACTTTTAAATTGTTCTTTTTTTCTGATATATTGGATTTATTGACCATATCTAAACTGAAAATGTAAAATATCTATCTTTATGTCTTTATATATATCTACACTGAAAGTGTAGATATTGATAAAGATATAAAGATATATCTACACTGAAAGTATAGATATGGTCAGATGTTGTCCCTGGGGCATTTTATATAGTGACACCTGCTACCTGGACAGTTTGACAGGAGAAATACTACTTGTTCCTTTTCCAAGAACCAAACAAACCCTGAAAAGTTTGTGGTTTGTAAGCTGTGGATTTACTCATATGCAAATGATCCCATTCTGAGATTAAAAGGCCGAGTTTTGTTTGCTCCAAAGAAAGTTGTTACTTTGTTGAATGTAAAAACAAAATGAAGCATTTGTAAGTGTTGTTTGCTGCATAGCCCAGGTTATTGTTTGGCTCTAAAGCTGCTAACATTAGCAAAACCTGTAACAAGCAAGCCAGCTAAGCTAACGGAGCAGGTGTCTTGAGAAATAACTGATATTATTAGATTAATGTAATCTAATAACCCGTTAACCCTTACATGTGCATTGATTTGTTGATTTTATTCAAAATGTACACGGTATGTCTCCAGGGATTTCCATGACAGGCAGTGAGAGACGCATGCTAACACTGACAGCTTGGGCAAATTGTCGGACTTTGCAATGGACTAAGGGAAGGGTACATATATTAATAATAATAATACTAGACAAGGGCGCCTCTCGCCCGATAACAGCTGGGATAGGGTCCAGCATCCCCTGTGACCCTGAGTGCAGGATAAGAGGCAGATGATGGATGGATGGATAATAGAAGTACATTTTCATCGGTGCCAATGAAACAGTGCTATCACGTTTTTGTTTTTTTTTCCCAACTTCCTGTGGCTGCCATTTCTTAGAAGACTGAGTGCAAAAAGGCTTCGCTGGATGATGAAACACACAAAGTTTTTGCCTTCGCAAACTATTGCAGTTCTCCCCCCTCAATGATCAAATCTGAGTGTGATCTAATTTAGACGTAAAGTCCCTTCCGTGGCTGTCTTATCTGGTATTGCATACTTCATGTTGCTAACTTCCTTTCTTCTTGCTAAATCTTTGCCATATCGGGAGAAAGAGAAAAAAATATATAGGCATACATTACAATTTACAGACAGTGCCAAGTGCAATGGAGTTTATTTATTTTATTAATATTTTCTTGATTGAGTGTGATTGGGCTCTTTCATGAATTTCCAAAGTAAATTACATGAGAAAACTACTATAAAATAGCAATATTTTGCAAGAACAGCAAAAATTTTGGGGATTTGTCAGGATATATTTTACACAGCAGACACATGAGGCTAATTTTGATTAATATGACTGAATAGAAGTAAATAAACTTGATACTATTATCTATGAGACAGGACAGGGAGATGATGATGGGAGGATGATAATAAATACACAGAACGAGAAACACAGAACCAATTAATTTCAGAAGCTGGAACTCAATGGTAGAGAATAGAAAAGTCTGTCACACAGACCGAACAGCAACTTCCATAATAGTGAACCCCATTCCATTAAAATTAGGCTTGAACACTCCTCGTAAAATACAGTTTGAATTTAATTTTGGGTTTCTTGCAGTATCTTTTAAATTCACTGTACACTAGGAAAAGTTATGGTTCATCCTGACATTTTAAGTAGTCTTTCGAAACATACACCTGGATGCCAAAGCACCGTTCTTATGACTCAGGTAAAAATCTGGACTACTTATTTTTTCTTTTTTTGTTACAATGACAGTGTAACAGGTGGTTTGTGGGGGTTAACAATTGGCAGTTAGCCCATCCCCATCATCCCCACATTCAGTCTTCTTTTCCTTTCGGCTTTTCCCTTCAGGGGTCATCATACCAAATCAACCTTCTCCATCTAATCCTATTCTATGTATCCTCCTTTCTCACAACAGCTAACTTCATATCCTCTCTTTCACGACGTCCATAAATCTCCTCTTTGGTCTTCCTCTAGACCTCCTGCCTGGCAGCTCTAATTCCAGCATCTGTCTACCAATAAAGTCACTAACCCTCCTCTGTACATGATCAAACTAACTCAGCCTGGCTTCTCTGACCTTCTCTCCAAAACATCTAGCATGTTCTGTCCCTCTGATGGACTCATTTATGATCCTATCCATCCTAGTTACTCCCAAAGAGAACTTCAACATCTTCATCTCTGCGACGTCCAGCTCTGCCTCCTGTCTTTTCGTCATTGTTTCTGTTTCTAGATCATAGAGCATCACTGGTCTCACCACTGCCGTGTACACCTTTCCTGTCATTCTCGCTGATGGTCTTCTATCGCATATTACTCCTGAAGCTTTTCTCCACCCATTCCAACCCGCTTGAACCCTTTTCTTTACCTCTTTTCCACACTCTCCGTTGCTCTGGACTGTTGCCGTTAATAATACGACAGTGTCCACAGGAACAGCAGACATCTAGATTTTGTTGACTCATCAGAAATGGTAAAAAAAGTCGCATCTTTTTGAATTGCGAACATTGAAATTTAAGCGGAAACAGATGCCGTTTTGACATCTAAGGATTAAAAACACTGCATCGCAAAATACCATAAAATAAAACATGGAAATGAGTTTCCCATCTCTCCTTCTCTCTCCTTCCATCAGCCTATCGACTTTGAGCTGACCCGCTCCTTCATGCTGACAGTGGAGGCGGAGAACGAAGCACCGCTGGCCCGTGGGATCCACCTGCCCCGCCAATCCTCGGCCACTGTGTCGGTGAGGATCCTGGACATCAACGAGAGCCCTGAGTTCAGCCCCAATCCAAAGCCCATTAAGCTGGAGGAGGGGCCCCCGGCCGGGTCCCTGCTCACCACCTTCACTGCCCAGGACCCGGACCGTTACATGAGACAAACCATCCGGTGAGCAGATCATTCAGGCTCTCCGATCTAACAGGGACTCAGCTTATGAATTCGAAATGTGTAAATGTTCAACTAGTGATAAGGTTAGCAGATGCAAGAATAATTTGTGTCGCTACACAGAATAGCACTGTGTCTTTTCACTTGCCTTCTCTTTAAAAATTAGCCTTCAGTTGGAATTGATGCCTGGATCACTGTCAATGACTGTCAAGGTGAAGCAGCCGGAAAATTAGTATGCACTACAACCTAAGATCCAATTATGATGTGCTTTATGGATTGTATAATGTAGCTGAGACGATGTGATTAGATTTAGAAATAGAGTATATGAGCAGGAGCAAAAGTTTACTCCCAACTACAATCTTCTCAGTTGGTGAGGAATTGAAGTGTCATCAGAGCCTCGTTTGGGGGTCATAGCATTTAGATGTCTCTAATGTTATTAAACTGCAGTGTTCGGTTGCATATCCAATCCAGACTAAATTAGATTTGATGTGAACCGGCAACCCCCCTGAGAATATTTCCAGCTGCAATTCATGCGTGCATATTGTCCATTTCAACTTTGCCAAATTATCAAATGTGAATTAAATCAAAGGTTGAAAACACAATCAATGTATGCATCGTGTTGTAAGCTAAAGTCTTGCACAGGCAAATTGGATTTTTTTTATAATTTAATTTTATTTCTTATTTTCATATATTTTTTTATCACATGGTGAAAACAGTGCCAAACTGTTAACATTTTTCAAATCAATTTTTGGGGAGAATTTGGGGGGCCATGTAGTACCTTACTACACTCATGGACACAGCTTTTCGTTCTTCCTTTTGAGCCTTCGGTTTCTTTCACCCATTCCATGTGGGTCTTCTACGGGTTCTTACAAGAATCAATAACACTCAACTGGGTCATTTGGAACCCTGCCTCTTGGGATTGGCTGTGGCCCTGGCAAATCAATGAAGTCAATTAATGCTTTCCCCCCACAAATCATTGAATTCTGAACAAATGTTTTATCAGTTTTTAAAATGAAAAAAGAAGACAAAACATGACTGCCATGACATGGAAAAAAAAGACAATAAGAACAGTGATAACTTCCACACAAAAAACTGCAAACAGAAACATCTCAGTTACATATTATGCCCCTGGTTGGATAAACACTCCCATTATGATCCAAATATAGGATAATACAGTGAACCCTTGTTGAAGAAGGTGTGACTCCTGTATAAGTAAAAATGATTAAATAAATCCACTGCTTAATGGAGATTGAAATGGACCATTATTTTATGAATGGCTTTTGAGTGACAGCCAGCAGTGACTGATCACATGGCCCATGAGCCCAACTGTGCGCATAAAGGTGGCAGCCTCCCAGTTTTCCTGGAGGCTGACTGAAATTTAATTCCAAATTTGGATCAAAATGTTGTTATGTTCAACCCTTGACACACAACTGAAAGAGAAATGAGTGTCAAAATACTGTTTTGAGCTCACTGATCTTATTATAGAGATTAAGAAAACACTTTTGTTTGACGCAGATGCAAAAATACAATATCTTACCGTCAAGGAAAGTGGTTATTATAATGTAATAGTAACCCGTCTAAGTCATTCTAATACCACTGACTGCACCAGTGTTTTTGTTTCACAGGAATGATTTAAGTCAAATGTATCTGATTTGATTTACACCCTTTATGCAGTCAAACACTATTTAGACAGAACATATTGATAGCTGATATTTAGTAGCACAGTTACATTTTTTATTTGATTTTGAGAGATTCATGCATGGTTAAAATATTCTAAAATAAATGTCCAGTTATTGGATGTCACTGTCAATTTCATTGGACGTAGATGGAAAATTCTGGATAATTTTGGCTAATTGTGTATTTATGGTTCAAATTTATGACACCCAGCCCCTGGCTGCTTTATTCAGGTATTTACACAAGTGCATCTGCCAAATGTTAGTAAAACAAAATGTATTTAGTTATTTTAAAAAACATGAATCTGTCGCATTTGAATGTGTCCTCATATTATATATAATACTTCATGGCTTCCATAATAATATGTAATGCATAGTTTCAGAAACTTGACCACATAACTTTTGTGGATTCAAAAAAAAAATGGTTTGATTACACATAAATCAAGAAGGGACATAGAAAATGATTTGAACACTTTTCAGTTTGAGAAGATTTTCTCTTGGAATATGCTTAGCTGTTTGAGGATGGATTATAGAATATTTAAGTTAGGAAAACAGCTAAACTCACTACAACACAACATGCTGCATGACAACATACTGTAATATGCATGCATTTTTTTTTTATCACGCACACCAAGTTGAATTAATGTTCTCACCACAGTGAAATTAATATTGACCCTCTTATCCTTCTTAATTTGTCCCATTAAATGTCAAAAATTTCACATTGAAAATTTTTAATGGAAGTAGTTAACATAATTTGCAACGGGGCTGAAGCTAATCCTGGCTGATGTTAACGAACGGTGGGGTTAAACCTTGACTGGTCACCTGTCAGTCATATCTTCTTCTTCTTGTCCTTTTGTCTATTCCCTTCAGGGGTCGCTATAACAAATAAACCTTCTCCATCTAATCCTATTCTCTTTATCCTCTTCTCTCATACCAACTAAGTTAATTTCCTTTTTCACTATGTCTATAAATCTTTGGCCTTCCTCTAGACCTCCTGCCTAGTAGAGCCAACCCCAGTACCCTTCTACTAATATATTCATGATCCTTCCTCTGTAAAAAAATATCAAACAAGTGCTGCCCCTCTGACGGACTCATTCCTGATCCTATCCATCCTCATCATTCCTAAAGAGAACATCAACATCTTCATCTATGCTACCTCCAGCTTTGGTTCCTGTCTTTCCTTCAATGCCACTGTCTCCAAACCATACAGCATTGCCAGTCTCACAACTGCCTTGTAAACCGTTCCTTTCCTTCTGGCTGATATTCTTCGATTGCCTAGTACCCCTGACACTTTTCTATCGCCGTTCCAATCTGTTGGAACCCATTTCTTCACCTCTTTCCCACACTCTCCATTACGCTCATTCTGTCTTGCCGTGACTAACTTTCATTTCGCATACCTCCGCCTCTAGCTATTCCTCAACCTGTTCCCTGCTCTCACTACAGATCATAATGTCATCCACAAACATCATGTTCCATGGAGATTCCCGTCTCATCTGTCAGCCTGTCCATCAGGGATCATCTTGGAGCCCCTTCTTGTTTGGAATGGTGAAGAATTCCCACCTCCACCTTGAACTTCTCTGTCACACCTACAGCACACCTCGCCACTGTCTCATATCAAGCTTACATGCCCTGCAACAGTCTAACATACTTCATACATTACCATAGTCCCTCTCTCTGAACCCTGTTGCATGCTTTTTCTAGGTCCACAAAGACACAATGCAGCACCCTCTGGCCTTCTCTGTACTATTCTACCAAAATTCTCAAAGCAAGTACTGCATTTGTAGTACTATTTCTAGGAATGGAACCAAACTGCTGCTTACAACTGCTGACTTATGCTCTTAGTCTAGGCTCCACTACTCTTTCCCATAGCTTCATTGTATGGCTCATCAACTTTATCCCTCTATAGTTAGCACAATTCTGCACATCCCCCTTATTCTTAAAAAAAGGGGACCATCCCACTTCTTGTCCATTCCTCAGGCATCTTCTCACTCTAAGATCCTGTTGAATAATCTAACCAGAAACTCTACCGCTGCCTCTCCTCGACATTTACATACCTCCACAGGTGTATCATCAGGACCAACTGCCTTTCCATTCCTCATCCTCTTCAATGCCCTCCTCACTTCACTTTTACGAATTTCTGCAATGTTGTGGTCCACAGTTGTCACTCTTCTATCCTTCCCTTACTTTCATTCATCAGCTCTTAAAGGTACTCTTTCCATCTTCCCTTCACTCTCCCAGCTTCTGTCAATATGTTTCCCTCTCTAGGGAAGCATATGAGCATATTTTGTTTTGGCACAAGTTTTACGCCCGATGCCCTTCTTTAAGCAACGTTCTGCATTTATTCGAGCTTGGGACCGGCTGAGAGAGACACTGGCTTGTGCCCCCCTGTGACCTGTTAGTCGGATGGAATTTTGTCACTGCCAAAAGGTAATTCACATCAACTGTACAATCTTGTAAGAAGTGGAAAAGTCCCCATTGTATTTACGTTTATACAATTTATTGAAATATTAAGAAAAAATATGGTGCTTAATCCTGAAATCATCAAATGTTACAATTTAGCAGATTAATATGTTTCAATTGAAATACATCTATGTCAGTTATGTAATTCAACTGAAAGGCTCCTTGACAAAGAGCAAAAATGGTCCTTATATACATGGAAAAGTGAAAGGACATTGTTAGTACAAAGGTTTGAATCTAAAAAGGAAAAGTTGAAAACCCAATGTAACGCATTGTACCAAAGGGGAAAAAAAAATCGAATTTGGCTTTTAAATCATGTTGATTGTATTGACAGTTTTATATTACATACAGCCCTTAGTCATGAAATTTGATCGTGATATATCCAGAGCATACTCATTGGATTATGTTTAAATCAATAAAACTCAAGATTTGCCTCGGTTATCAACGGCGCTCTCCCTATCCCATTACAGCATTGAGGTTCTAAAAACACTCTTAAGTTTTGTGGTTGGGCTGCTTACACTAAAAACCCACACTGTGTGGGCTTAATCAGCCTGAATTACCATACCGTAACTATGTTATAACACGTTTGCAAGCTGATGGACATTGGTTCAAACCCTGGCTCTGTGGGATTTTGCACAGAACAACAACCACCCCTGTCTCAACCCTTTCTGATCTCTCCGTGTCAAGAGAGTTGTCAGCCCCCCCCCACACCTCCAAAACCCCTGCTGCCGGTGGCCACAATGGACAACTCAATTTAGGCAACAGGCTGAACATTTCCCTCGTCAATTAACGAGGAGGCGGCGCAAGTGTCTGTGCCACCAACCTGCTGCAAGAGTAAAGCTGATAAGAATGCAGGCTTTTTTTTCTCTTAAACGTCTCATCTGGAGAAAATATCTGTCCTGCCAGATAGAGCTGGCCGAAGAGCCGCTGCGTTTTGAGCCCCACCATCACTCTCTCCCATCTTCCTTTCTTTTACATCCCTCTGTTTGTTTCTAAATGTAGTGCCCATGTCTTTGTAACCTAGCAACAGCCAATGGTGGCCGCAATTCGATCACAAAAAATACATTCACACACACACACACACAGACACGCATAAGAGGGTATATTATAGACACAGCCAGGACAACATTTTGGTTGGATTTTTCTTACATTTTTTCATCTCTATATACCCTGCATCTTCTTCCTTTTTAGCTCTTTAACTGACCAACCATAAAGCTTGAAACATGTGTTCATGGTAGCTTTATTTTTTTCCTTTTATTTTTGCACCGTGCCGGCCCGTCTCCTGGAAGCTGTTAACTCTAGTCAGTCGTTCCTCAGCCACGCGACGGCAAGGCGTGATGAATGTATTTCAGTGTCAAGTCAGGGCGAGGAAAATAACAGATTTACAGAGACACATTCAATTTTTGTGTTATATTCTGGAAGCATATGAAGTTGAAATCACTTCTGAGCGCAGGAATGTGAATATACTATTCGCCGCCACTGCCATCTATCGCCTCTCCAATGGCTTTTTTCTGCTTTGACCACCACGGCAGATAAAGAACTCTCTCTCTCTCTCACTCTTGCCCTCTCTCTTTTGTCTGAATCCAGGTATTCTAAACTTTATGACCCCGCCAACTGGTTGGAGATCGACGCGGTCAACGGTCGCATTTCTACCATCGCCATCCTTGACCGGGAGTCAACCTACGTCAAGAACAACCTCTACAATGTCACCTTCATGGCGTCCGATAACGGTGAGATGAGAGGGCTGTCATCCTGCTACGGCCCAACATCAACACAGACCTTTATGTACATACACACACAAATGCATGTGTGAGATTTTATTTTGAATTCTATTGCCTGTATCCAAAGAAATATTCACCCAGAAATCTGCAACATATCACAAAAAAATCATCATTTATCAATGATTTATACATTTTTAAAATAAGTTCAAGTTTTCCATTTTAAAATGAATCATTAATCATATAATCTATTTGATTGACCCAAATTCTAAGTACCATTTTTTTTCCTAAAAACACTTGAATTTGTCCATTTCAATTAATTTCCAAGTACCAGTCCTTGCTTGGTCTAATTTTTCAGAATATTTCTTTAAAGGAGCAAAAGTCCCAAGGGGCAGAAAGAAAGAGGTAGACAAAATCAATGGGGCTCCACTTTGTGAGAAGCCATAAACCTATGTATTTTTTTTTTTTTTTGCTGTAATTTTGTTTTTTCCCCAAAGACAGCAGTTAGTAATGGTTAACCTTTAATGGGATTTCAATTCTTCATTTGCTCCAATGAAATGTCCCGGAATGAGAGCTTGTCCTGGAGCAGGGTGCAGACGTCTGTGCACAGAGCTTTCATTCACTTGTTTCACTCTCTGATTAACGTGTTTTTCTGATGCACATCATTGCTGGGCGACCCACCCAACCCCCCTTGTTCCAATCACAACTGGGCTCTATGGTCGCAGAGAGGAGGATCTTGTGTGTTTTGAGTGGAAAATTGGTGAGGAGAAATGTCATTTGCCAGCGGCTGCGACGACAAGACCCTCCCGCATCTATCCAGTCTGATACAGATACAGAGACCCCGCTGTGCTACCAGCTTCCTGTACGCCTGCATCTCAAAGCATTCCATGCCGTCATCAAAAATATAGATATTCATGATTGGTCACCTATTGTCATACTAGATATTGTAAGAATCAGGAATGAAACTTTGATTTGAGAACTTTAAGAACTTAACCCATGAGTGACAACTGATAGAGTATATTTTTCATTTTTTTTTTATTTTGAGTCTATGCTTTTATACATCAAAATGTATCATTTAAAATCATAACTTTTTTTTTCAATCAAATAAATTGATATTTACATATATCTCATTCAATTCCCTTGTTTCCCTCAAAACATTTAACCCCTCGGCCCGATTAATCCTCTACCTTATGTAATTGAATTAGAGTGACAGTGAAACCTTTCTTTATTGCCGCTCGAAAAAAGAAAAAAAGGCCTTCGATTGGATTGACCCTTTGACCTTTTTTTTCTTCTCTCTTCTTCAGTCCCCAGAGTAGGTTCTACATCTTGGTTCTTAATCGGGTGTCATGAGTAACTTCTACTGGTTTTCATGATCTTTAAGCTGTCTTGTGAGGTCGTGTCGTGTGAGGAGGAATCTTCAACATCCATCTGTTTGGATCATAAATGGGGTTAAAAGAAAAAAAACAAACAAACATTGTAATAACAATGTATTTCAATGTTATTAGGCATCCCACCCGCCAGCGGGACTGGTACCCTCCAGATCTTCCTGCTGGACATCAACGACAACGCACCGCACGTCTTCCCCCCGGAGGTGGAGATGTGCGAAAGGCCAGAACCGAACGCCATCAACCTCACGGCAAGCGACCCCGACCTCAGCCCGAACGCCGGGCCCTTCGCCTTCGAGCTGGCCAGTCGTCCCGTGGACGTCCGCCGAAACTGGACGCTCAGCCGCCTCAACGGTCAGTGAGAAAAAAGCAGTTTTTGCTGCAGCTGGTAAATATCGGTTCCCTTAATCTACGTGTTCAGATATTCATAGTGTATAATATATGTATATATATAAATATATATATATAATTTATTTATTTATTTTGTATATTTTTTAGCATTACTTTGTCCAGTGACAAAAAACAGCATTTTCCTGAGTTTTTGCTACAGCTGATAAATGTTGGTTCCCTTAATCTACGTGTTCACATATTCATAGTGTATATATATATATATTAGTTATTTATTTTGTATATTATTTAGCATTACTTTGTCTGTTACTTCACATTATGGTTGGCTGACACTGAATGGTTGTATGTCTGTATATGCGGCCCGATGATCAACTGGCAGTCAGCCCAGAATGAACCTGCCTCCTGCCCAATGATAGCTAGGAAAGTCTCCAGCCCCCCATGTAGGGAAGCCTGCACTTACTTTCAATACTGAATGAATTAGCTTTTTATTCAAGAACGTCAGCTCCCTTCTTAGCCTTTTTATCCTTCACGTTGGCATCCTGTGATCATCCTGCAAAGCAAAATTCTAAAGACTTAAAACTTGTATCTGGTTTGGCAATAATGTCTTTCTTCACTTGTATTGTTGATCTTGCATGTTGTTGATTTTTTTTCTCTTCCCACTTTCCTTGGACCTGCAGTAACAGGAGACTGATATAATCAACAAAAAACAAAATAGCTAGCATGTTAGCGGTTCTTTGATTCTCAACCTAAATCGTGTATGAGTACCAAAGCACATTTAATTCAGTGTTAACTGATTTGACCAGGAAGGACTCTGTTCACTAACCAAAGTACCACCATGAAGATATTTTCAGACTGAACAATTTTGTTTTGCATTGATTCATGTTTTTGTCTCATATTTATACAGTATATATATATGGTCAATGTTTTTTTTTTTTTTTATATTATTTTGTATCTGTTTTGTATATATATACGTTTATTTTTTTTATTTTTTCATTTCTCCAAGGTTTTCAGCTCAGCAGTTTGCCAAGTTTACACACATTGGATTTGTTGAATGACCTAGTGTGAATTTCGACGAGAGGATACTCCTAGTTTTGCCCGCATCTCAGACGATCTCAAGCTCAAGTGTGGGACGGGTATTTCCATCAGGGTTCTAGAATATGCTTTGGCAAATTTATAGACCCACCCACTGCTCTATTTGGCCATCATTAGAATGGGTGACTCAGAGTAATTCATTATACAAGCCTAAAAATCTGCACACTTACAGCATTGGAAAGGGGTGTATCGATAAGAAATCAGGGTAAATACTTTACTGATCACATTCCTCAATCCATCTACCCCGTCAGGCGAGTACGCCCAGCTCCGTCTGAGAATTGGCTCACTGGCCCATGGTATCTACAAGGTCCCCATCATGATCACCGACTCCGGCAACCTGCCCATGTCGAACACGTCCTACTTGCGGGTCAAGGTCTGCCAATGCGATGACCACGGTGACTGCGTGGACATGGAGCGCATCATTGCTGCTGGTCTGGGAACCGGAGCCATCATTGCCATCCTCATCTGCATCATCATACTTCTGGGTGAGCCTCACACACACACACACACACAAACACACACAAGATCGGAAGAGCGTCGTGTAGGGAAAGAGTGTAGATCTCGGTGGTCGCCGTATCATT
>CAAKHD010013447.1:62454-85102 GCA_901007705.1 Fistularia tabacaria
CCTTATCTCTCCGGGGGCGTCACACGCACACTCACACACACACACACACTCACTCTCACACACCCACACACACACACACACACACACACACACACACACACACACATCCAAAAAGCAGGGATGTGGGCTTTTATAGTGGCGGTTCTAGTTAAGAAATGTACAAGGTGATTCAGATTGGTATATGTTCACATGAGCTGAACAATAAGAAAGGACAAATATAATGTGGTACAACCTTTTCAAGTTTTTTATTCCTCCTGTCTTTTTTTTTTACAACAGCGGGTGAAAAAAATAAAGAAATAAAATAATGATAATAATGATAATAATAAAAATAATGATATCAAACAGTCCAATAAAATATCAAGATGAGTCAACCTACTGTATTATGGTAACATTTCTGTAGGGGATGAGTGTCATTTTAGTATTTCATCATAAATACATGCAAACGTCCTACAGTGCTTCAAAATCTATCTCATTCAAAATGGACAAGTGCGAAGAAACAATGAAACAAAGTAGTCATATCTACCAAAGTAGTAGTCATACCTTGATCCCCTTTTAATGCTCAGGCAACAGTGAAAAAAAAAGCAGTGATGGAAAAGCGTTATGCAATAACAGTGTAAATCAGTAAGTCGATGCAGAATCACAAGTGTGTGCCATCCAAGTGAAATATCAATTTTGCTTTAAATTTATGCCTCCGTGTCAGATAAAATGCTTTGACAAGAGGTCTTTGGTATGGCATACAGAGCCCAGGTGAAACACCACAGTCAATGAAAATGGCCAAAATGGTGGGGCAATTATTTAACCATATCTACTGTGATTTTTTTTTTTTGACAACTGATTTGCTTGACAACATGCACTGATTTGCTTATGCAATGGCAGTTGCTGGAACAAGCATCAAGCACAATACTGACTTATCGTCACTTTGGCGTGCAGAACCATGGAAAATAGTGCATCCATGATGGCCTGTTGTGGCTGAAAACGAACCAAAAAAGTAAAATTAAGTTGCAAAAAGGTTCCAATTATTTATTTATTTTTTGGATTATTCATCTGTTCATTATATATCCTTCATATTCTACCTTTCCTGGTTGAGAAGCATGGTTAAACCTGCACATGTGTCTATTACATAGCCACACTCATTCGCACCTACAGAAAAACTAGTCTTCAGTTTGCCGACCCATCGCTATTAGGCGGAAGGAAGCCAGTGCCAACCATGAGAGAACGGAGAGAAAGCCCTGCGAAATAAATATTCACCATATCAATGTATCTTTTTTTTTTTCAAATTTCAAGCACCGTCACATCATCATTACAGATATTGGTGATGCATCAGCCTCCTTGTCAATACCGGCCATCAGCCTCCTTGTTAATACCGGCCATTTGACTATATTTTAATTAAAACAAGCTATGTCATTACACTCCATATAAGAAAAGTATATAAGATACAGTCCATATAAGATCACTTTACAAGTAGCATCTCATTGATACGAGAGGGTTGTTATCTATTTTTTATATTTTTCATTCAGTGTCATCCCATTTGAAGAACCCTAGCCGCCGCAATAGGGGATGACTGAAGCCATTGCGCATGAAAAATTCTGTCGAAACCTGCATCATGTTAAAACAAACGTCAACACCGTCACCAAAAACGCATTCAGCTATTCAATATGAGCGTCAGTTATTGTAAAGAGCACATTATTCATTAAATCTCCCTCAAATCAGATAAATGACGCCATCTGAATGGTGCACCGCGTATCTCTGTGTTTTGTCAATGAACTGCCTCTGTGATGTATTTTGACTCATCATAAATGTGTTCTCAGTGATGGTATCATTTGCACGGTGTCTTGGAGCATCTCGGCAAGGCTTCTTTGTCAGAGGTGGGCATCTGAAGGCACATATGCTGCTTTAGAGAAAAAACAAGCCACTTATCTTGCGAACGCAAGCTGAGTTGTGGTTTTCTCTTAGTATTCAGGGCTGCGGACTCTTAAGTAGTGTCTTACCTCCTTTGGCTTCGTCGCGTTGAAAGCAAGTGAAACAACACTGGGTTGTTTTCGTTTTACCCAGCCTTGTCGCTTTGAAGCCGACAGCGAGAAAAATAGCCTCATCATATTTTCCTGCCTTGACTATGCCAGTGGTGACATCACTTGTCGATGCATTGTCTGCTGTATTACATCTACGCTACAGTCGTTTCAACAAACTCTCTCAAGCTTTGTTGACAGCAGATTAAAAATAAAATATAAGCTGAAAACAGATGTTTGGGTTCAAGAAATTAGGTTGTTAGAAATCATATGCATTTTTTTTCTGTAGATTACTTTGTGAGATGGATAGATAGATAGATAGATAGACAGACAGACGGACGGATAGATGGACAGATAGACAGATAGATGGATGAAAGATAGACAGATAGACGGATAGACGGATAGACAGATAGACGGATAGATAGATAGATAGATAGATAGATAGATAGATAGATAGATAGATAGATAGATAGATAGATAGATAGATAGATAGATAGATAGATAGATAGATAGATAGATTTGGTGACCAGGGCAGGTGGAAAGACAGAATGAAGGAATAATGGACTGGTAAATAGATTGATCCGGAGAGAATGAAGGGCTGTGTGTTTCCCTATCTGGCCCTGTGATTGAAGGGCAAACAGTCCACACTAAACCCTGTCTCTGGCTAAATAACAGCGGAGAAAGGCTGTAGCCCCACTCCTCACTTCTTTGTGACCCTGAGATAAATAAATCAGTGATTGCATAGTTATTCATTTATTCATTCTCTGTATTGCTTATCCCAATCTCAGTTGTCCTATTGAGCATTGGTCAAGAGGGGTTCAAGTTGGACCGGTCGCCTCTCAGTCACAGGGCCACATACAGAGAAATTAGAGACATACAACCATTCACACTATCTGGATTATCATATTTTTATTATTGTTATTATTATTATTATTAATATCTTTAGTAGTAGTTGTAGTAGTACTATTAGTAGTGATTTTAATCATTTTTAATGTAAAATATGTTGCCATTTCTTGTTGATTTAATGGCCACATTTCATCCCGACCCCGAAACATCACCATAGTAACTTACGTCACAGACATTACCTGTTCAAGAGAGGATTTCCTTTTCTAACAAGACAGCAAAACACAGCTGATCATTTTTTTTGATAAAAAGTCTGTGGAACTGAGCGTCTTTAGAAATTAGAGAGATTTTTCTTTTTTTTTTGCAGAGAGGGAATTACTTGCTGGCCTGATTCAAGCCAAATACAGAGACTGATTTAAAAGCTTGTACTGATTGACCTTAAAAGTTTCAGAAGAAGGGGAACTACTGCTTTTTAATTGTTTTTTTTGCTATTTATTCTTCTCTTGAGTGGAGCCCACACAGACCGGAAAAACCCTGAAGCTGATTTTCATTTCTCATCTTGTGTGCGCAACTCACCGATTCTATGAGCGATAAAATACATACATATATGTGTCTTATTGGACTTTGAGGGCTCTGTATGACAGCATAAGTGCAGAGAAACACAAAATTCATGTCAGAGAACTACCTCCAACCCGGGTTGCCTGCGCCATCATCTCACGCTGCTTCTTCAAGCAAAAAAGTTAAAATCGAATACACATTGGAAAGTCTGCAGCCGGCAGAGGAAGAACAAGTGATCAGGGATCAGCTCGTCACATTCTGAGTCACACCACTTAATGAGTCAAATTTTCATGCTGAATCAGGATTCACAAGTCTGAGGTCTGTGGCTGAATGACGCTTGGTACACAAGACAACTTATCAAACTTACTGGATACATCACTGATTTAGATGATTCAGTTGAATGGACTCAAAGACTCAACCAAGCCAATTCATCTAAAACCATAGGCGGGCCATGCATTTCACACCTAGGCCTTCAGTAGTGCTCCGTCTGAATCAATTAACCCCTCAATAATTATTTTATGGCTATAAAACCATCTTATTATGCAGAAATGCAGTATAAAGAGCTGTTGCATCGCAGATAGACAACTCGTGTCGCCAAAATAAATGCCTTTACTGAAGAAACAAACCCGGGGTGCACAAGTCTCCTTCTACCGCAGCTACAGCTGCTACACACATTAAAAAAGCGTCAATAATAACCTCATAAAATTGCAATATTTTAAGGAAAATAGCAACATTTTACTCACCAAAATACTGATTATCTGGAGACAAAATCCATCCTCCTTTCTTTCCTCAAGAAGAGTTCAATTACTCTGTCGTACAGATTATCCGAGCGTTTCAGTTCCATCAAGAAGTCCTTTTCTATCGCCATCAAAGCTAATGCTGAAAGTCGAGCCTGCCCTGTCGTATTTCTGGCAAGTTTTAATTTGCTTTAGGGCTGAAAATGTCCACTCGACAGAAGCACTGGTCACAGGGATGGTCACCGCCAAACAGTGCGAGCTGCGCTGCGTTACTCGCGTCTGTCGTCTTATCCACCATAAAGGAGACAAACGGTGCTTTATTCACTTCCCTTCAGATCTCTTCTCCCATCACTTCAGCAATAGCAGTGATCAGGTCGTTTTGTATTTTGCCTGACGTCCCACTAAGCACTTATTAGTGGAAAGGTGGTTATGTAAATCTGTGTTGCTCTCAGCAATGAGAGAAAGAAGCTCCACATAGTTTCCTCTGTTTTTAGATCCAGCGCTTTCATCGTGTCCCCGAAATGAAAGTTCCTGCTTGCCCCAAAAAATGACACAGTCTATCAGTCTTTTAAAGATTTCCTTATTTTTCTTCATCTTTTCGTTGTGGAGCTCCGTTTCCCTGCGCACTTGCTTGCTCAGCTGCAGATCCACTCTGGTTTCCCCAAAAGTTTTTTGAAAGCACCGTTGCTTGCAAGTGTCAACCAGTGCTTTAGTGTCTTGTTGCTGGTTAGGCAAGTCAGATTTACAAACCCAGTGTGGCTCCAAACACCATGTTGATCAGTGGCAAATAACAAGCACTCCCAGCAATACAATTTGCAGTTTTCCTCGGAGCCTGTGAGCCAGGGGTACCGCTCGTAGTTAGTGGACTGAAAGTGGCGGACAAATCCTTTTCCCGGCTGTGACCGGCTTGCTAGCTTCGGAGTCGCCCGACCTTTCTTAACAATGTCCAGCTTTTCTTGAAAAGTCCGTCTTGAAAATGGCTTTGACAATACATCTGCAACCAAATCCATTTCTTCTCCTCCTTCAGCCATTGTGGGTTGACAAAACAGCTATTAAATCAACACAACTATATTTTTGCTCGTGCAGCCCGCTACAGATGCAGTTTGCTAGCTGTGGCTAGCACACTTTCTTATTTATTTTTTACATATTTTTTAGGCCAGTAGAGAAGGCCTTGCAGGCCCTGATGGCCCACCACTGTCTAAAACACTGGTGACTCAGTTGATTTGGCTGAATTGGCTCACTGACTCGAGTTAGCGAACACACCGAAAAACTGTGGACATACATGAATCCGTTGAATCGGTTCACAGACTTGGGTTAGTGACTCTTCGGAAAACACTGCGCATTCAAGCATTCTGTTTACTTACTTTAATACAGTCAGTGTGTCTAAGTAATGAGTCGAATATTGTGATAAACAAGTGGTTAGATACTTGTTCATTATGATGATGATAATAATGTGTTAACAACTCTAGCAGACCATCCTTATCCAACATGTGGGGAAAGATGATAGTCATTGTTATAAGAGCCGACGTACCAGTAACACTATTCGGACCATGCAGTACAACCAACACACTTTACCTAACCTTAACGTTGAAATCTTGTGACGGGTCATTCATTTATTTATTAGCAATGCATCTATCAATAAAAAAACTGTACTTCTGAATTGGTTCCCACATGGTTGATTACTGATTTTGTCACACCTCTTAAAATCTGTATTGTTTGTACTGTACAGCATTGCTCAAAAATTCCTTTACAATTCAAGCTTTTATTACATACTGTTGACAGTGAGCAAACATCCATAACTTGGCTTATAACACAGAAACTGCTGTGGCTTTGTGTGAGCCACAACAAAGACATCCCACATCCTTCAGCCTTCTTGACATTAGCGAATACACATGCCTCATCCAATTACTACATTTTGCACCCACGCCGAGGCATTTGTATCCCGCCTTTCTAACATTTTTTTCTTTTTTTTTGACCGGCAACACATTCAAATATAATTCATAGGCGGCCCATTTCTGCCAGGAGACCCTGGCCGAGCAGTGCAGCTCTACTTGAGAGAAATCAGAAATCTGTATTCTCCGCATTCATGGACAAACAAGCGACTCTAATGTTGACACAAAGGCCTTTTTTTAAAAAGCACCATGCGATTTCTGTCTTTGTCTTTGATTGCATTAACACCATCCTAATTATAAGCTTTGTCAGTCGAGGGTGTGCGCGTACCGGTTACCACACTCTGCTCTCTGGACCCGCAGATGATCACATGTGAGATGTGAATATATTTTTCTAAAGCTCAGAGTGACTTGGCATCGTAACTAGCATCTCCCTGTGAGTCCAAAGGCTTGCTGCTGACAGCCCCCCTGAGCCTTTGAGCAACACAACCCTTCTCTTATCAGGACAGCAAGACTGTGTGACCGATGACGGGTCAACATGCCACAAAGGCAGATGTTGCTTCATGTTGACCGGGCCCAGGAGGCGATCACTGTTTTTTATTATCTTTATTCTTTCCTTTTTCTCTTCTCTAGCATTGCCATTCAATTCTGCCATCACAAAACATGGCCCACAATTACAACCACTGCAATTTCTCAGCTACAATACAAATATAATTTCATTAACAACTTTTTGTGAAATGAATTCGACATGGCATAACTAATAATGATGACGAAGCATGCAATGACAATAATTTGTTTTAGCACAGCCTCCTGATTCTTCTTACTGATTCACATTTTTTGTCAGACGTGTATCTTCTTGAACAGAAGCCAAAAAGCAATTATGGACTCCCAACATCATCATCATTTATTATTATTATAGTTATTCAGTGGTTTACCATAAGTGAATGAATTGTTAATAATAATTCAATTGTCTTTTTTTCCTGTTTATCTAATCAATTTTCATTTTCTCAAATTCAAATGCATAAAAACAAATAATTCTCTAAATTTAAAAGAAAATACCCTGAAGTTAGTTATTATTATTATTATTATTATAATGATTGTTGTTGTTGTTGTTGTTGTTGTTGTTGGCTAAACTAAATGGCTAAACAATGGTCTTGCAATCATATTAAAAACACAGGAAAGCAATTGAATCATGTCCAAATTAAAAGGAAATATCCCCAAAGTCATTATTATTATTATTATTATTATTATTATTATTATTATTATTATTATTATTATTATTATTATTATTATTATTATTATTATTATTATTATTATTGTTGTTATTATTATGATCATTATCATTATCATTATCATTATCATTATCATTATCATTTTCATTATCATTATCATTATCATTATCATTATCATTATCATTATCATTATTTTTGTTCGTGTTGTTGTTGTCTGCAGCAGTAACAGCAGCAGCATTGTCATGTATTATTGTTATACTTATTCTGAAGCTAACTCTCAATGACTGAATTGTATACTAATTGTCATTTTTTCCTGAATAGCTAATCACCGTTCATATAATAAAAATCAAACGCATTAAACCTTATAAATAAATCATATTGATATCTGAAAGAAAACACCCAAAAGTCAGTTAATAAGCGACTTTAAAAAGGAGCTATGGGTCGGACAGAGTTGTTGGCGAGATGATAAAAAAAAAAAGTGTTTGTTGTCCCACCTTTTCGTTTTATGAACAAAATTTTGCTGCCTTTAAGCACTCGCAGGGACATCGGAGGTTATGAATCACCGGAGCCTTTATTTACAGGTCCATGTCCCGAAAGGGAACGCCTTCATCTCAACAACTTCGAGTTTACACTTTGAAATGGCACCAAATAGAGTGTGTTTATACAGTCGTGGCAGTTGTATACACTACTTTAAACTTCTGGTCACTTTCGATGCTTAGGTTGTTTCCCCCCTCCCTCCTCTGACTGCCATAGTTTGCAGTGATGGTTAAAAAGGCAGTTTTACTTGAGTTTAAGTTTGAACTGCGCTTCAAGTATCTGTCATTTTAAAATGTCTGCATGTCCCTTGCCACTCCATATAGGATGTTATAAAATATTTGTATCAATCTTCAGCTCTTCAACTCTCTTCAACGCTCTTCAATTCCATGATTAGCAAACATTCTCTTTCTAAAAGGAAAATATTTAGCTTATTAATTAGCATAAAGTAATAAATGAATTAATTTAATGAGTGCCAAAAACAACTATCAGTAATGCTTATTACACAGTTGTAACAATATTCCTAATGGATTTTCCAAGCGCAATCAGAAACCTCTGTCTTCGCCTCCATTGCTAAAAGTTTCAAGCTGTTTCCAGCAGAGATTTAATAATTAATACTTATCATTATCATAATTAGCATTAAAAAAATGATATAATTCTTAAGAAAAAAACGTAATACATTTTCTTAGTATCAAATAAAGGACTGTAAGTGAATAGTAAAGCTTTTTAAACTGTTAGAACAAGATTCCTTTGGTATTTTTCAAACATAAAGAGGGACTGCAGTAATTGTAATATGTACACAGCTTATTCCAGCAGACCCCCATAAAGACCATATTTAGCTTGATATTTTGAATAAAAATTGATATATTGCTACTAAAAAATTGTAATAAATTGCCGGGTGCCAAATAAAGGACTGTAAATCAACAACGAGCGGTGATTGTTATTAGACAGTTGTAACAAGATTCTGCGCAAAATGTCTGAGGATAATCAGTAACTGCAGCTTCTGTCGCTATTGCTACGTGAACCGAGCTGTTGGTTCGAGGAAACCTGCTGCGGCTAGTCACTTGTGACCGGCAGAGGCTTGAATCATCCCCCCTGTGTGTCTTTATCTCCCTGTCCCACAGTGATGGTGTTGCTGTTTGTGATGTGGATGAAGAGGCGAGATAAGGAGAGACAGGCCAAGCAACTCCTCATTGACCCGGAGGACGACGTGCGCGACAACATCCTCAAATACGACGAGGAGGGAGGCGGAGAAGAGGACCAGGTAAACATATACATAAAAAAGACCTGCCTCCTTAGTGATGTATCGTACATTGCTTCTGACTGGCTTTGCTTGAGTGTTAGAACACGGCCGATTGGCCGAGACTTATCTGTAGCGCCAGCAATGGCCAGGACATTAATCTGCCTCAAGCAGCATTTACCTACATCAGTGCTTAATATACTCATGGGCCTTTAACTATTCACACCAACTGCCGCCTCCCTCCTTCGTACACTCGCACCACATCCTCCAAAATATACCGTAAAAACCAACACGCACGCACTCTCAGCGCCTCTACAGTTTTCAATCGTCTGTCCTCCAGCTAAGATTAAGTGCACTACAAAAGAGGACCTCAAAACAGGATTAATTGCTTTCTGTCGGAGAACAATTTCCTGTGTCCCTCCACGCAGCCCGTCTGCCGGCGCCAAGAACATAAGCCGCTCTCCGATTCTGCCGGGAAAAAAAAAAAACAACAACATTCGAACCCTCATTGAACCGGACTCGACTGCATTCCACTTTTCACAGCAGCGGCTCATTCAAGTGGCTGCGGGGAAATGGGTCACCTGCACGGCAGTGGGTTTTTGCTGGCGAAAAATTCACACCGCCAACTGATGGGAATCGTCAGGTGACTTAGTTTGTCGCATGACGTTTGGATATATTTATAAAACAATAACGCCATCATTTTCTAAAGATTTCGACGAAGGAAAAAATATCTTTGCACGATCACATCAGTCACATGACTACAGAAATAAAGTCATAATAATAGGCCTTTTCAGATTTTCTTTGCCTCCACTTTTACCTGAAAAACTGCAAAATGTCTTTGAAAGTGCGTCCTTCCGTGCACTTTCCTCTTTGTTGTTTCTTCAGAAAAAAAGTGTCCTCTTAAATATGTATTTCATAAAACAATGCATAGTTTTCATTGTAGGCCTTATTAGGCTGGGATTATTCTCGTGATGTTACCACATTAATCCCCGAATAATAACATTTAATTTTTCACTATTTCACTTCATAATATTATCACATAATTACAGTTGAAAATATACCTTTGATGTTACAGCTTAATTTGTACAACATTTAGGGATTTCTCACACCATAAAATATTAATTGATTCTCATAATATAACTGAATACTCATATAAATTACAACTGGTTACGTTTTTAGTATGTCTGTGGCCTTTATCATTACATTGTTCTTGCATTTTTCATATTATTATGTATTCACATTATAATAATAATAATTTGAACTTTTTTTTTCCTCATCAAAATATGATTTGGCCTTGAAATGTGAAAACCGTAAAAACAATGATAAAAAAAAATGAATTCAGTGTCTTCATGAAAACTTTTTGGGAGGTTGTGCTTGTGTTCATGCCACCTCCCAATGCCTGTCATCTAGGTATTTGTATCACCAATCATTTCAAAGAAGCCTGGAAAAAGGCATCCAGGCACTTGGTAATCCACTTCTGCTAAATAAAAGTGCAAAGCTAATCAACTCGCTCAGCTTATTCCAGCCATTTTTATGACGTTGATAACAAATGATAAATGCATCAGATTGTTAGTTCCATTACGTCTTATTAATTGAAGCAGATTGTCACTTAGCTCTGCCACTAACGCTAGCTGTGGTCTTATGCCGAGCATCCCGGTCCTTTCAGAATCTTAACAATGGACCTTTGCCTTCAACAGCTCTTGTTCAAGTATTCTGATTACATTTGAATTTCATCTGAGCCGCTTGGTGTCCACTAAATGGCCTTGGACCCGACCTTGACTTATCTGAAAGTTCTAAAATACGGATCTGTGCCCTCTCTGATCTAAAGTAAACAAAACTTAAAGCGATTGAAGGATGGCCATTTTGTCTAAAAGATCAAAGCTCAACATCTTGAGTAATCACGATTTCCCAGAAAAAAATTGACTTATTTGTTGATCAGTAATTCCTTCAGGGAATAAGTTCTGTATCAGAACTTTGACAACCATTCATGGGATTCTTTTAAAGCCACGGTGCACATGGTGGCTCTTCCTTGAATTGACACAGAACTATAATTCTTGAGAAGCACGAATAGAACCTGCAATGGGACCAGTGGGTGGAATCAGATAGCTACAGAACTGTCATTCTGATTATTGTGTGTGAAGTGAAATCACACCTGTGAATGATTCAGTTATTTCATTACACGAGCATTGCGTATGCAGCATTGAGCAGAACGGCTGTTAGGCTTTATTGGTTAGATCCAGTGATTGGCTTGAAAGAATTACATTGGTACATCGGTAATGATATATGAAGCAACATGTAAGGATGTTTGGCAGATCAAGTTTCATAGTGTCACGGTTATACAAATAATGCCCCCTCCCCCCAAAAAGTGTAATTCTCAAGTCATTGCAAATTCTCAATAATCAAAAGAAAGAATTCTAACTCAGGCAGCGCGATGCCGCAACCATTAGTGCTTCCGCCTCACCCTGGTTCGAGTCCCGATGGGGGGGCCTTTCTGTGTGGTGATTGCATGTTCTCCATGCGCCTGTGTGGGTTTCCTCCAAGTTCCCCAGTTTCCTCCCACAATCCAAAAACATGCAGCAGGCTTATCCGAAAAGTTGCCCAGATGCGCCCAGATGTGAGGGAGTGAATGGTTGTTTGCCTGTTTATGTGGCCCTGCTATTGACTGGCAACCAGTCCATGGTGAACCCCACCTCTTGCCAAAATACAGCAGGGATAGGCTCCAGCTTCCCCTCGCCCCTGACTGCACGATAAGCAGGGTTATCTTGTTTTTTATCAAAATATTGCTTTATTTATGTATTTTTGTTGATCTATATAATTAAAACTGGTTGCTGCTTGACACAAATTTCGATTTACGTTTTGATTTCATCCCCCAAGCATTCAAACCCGCGAGCATGATATGGCTCTTGTGGAGCATAGCTGACAATAAACTTTGGACTAAACGTTAAGATTTCCGGTGAAGTGTCTTGTTCGTTTGTTTTTTTCTTTGGAGAAAATCTATCTCAAAAACGGAGGCAGCTCCATCTTCCTTCCTGCTGCCAAGTTATTGTGGTGCTCTTTACAGCCCTTCGCCGAAAAGAATTCTGTCTGTCGGCCATTACCGCGAACAAAGCTCAAGGTCGGTGCACAGTTTGCCCTGAATGGTCCTGAAAAGACAGCTTTAGCGGCGTTCCCCAGAGACCAGAGAGCGTGAAATTGTCTCTGTTCGGTTGCCCATGAGACACGGCGAGAGACGGACCTGACTGCGTCTCTCTGAACGGATGCTAATTACATAGCATTAGACCAGCGGACTCCTCCCGGCTAGTGGATGGATGATGTAGGAGAAACGGTAGATATTACATCATTAGGTACATATATCGACCAAACGAAACAAACCTCAGGCCAAGAACATGAAGCAGGGAGAAGATCAGTAGTTTGGACTTATTTCATTAAACTTCAAACACTTGATATTCATAATTAACCTAAATAAGAAATCATCAAATGAATTGGTATCAAAATCAGCCGTCAGATTGTGCTTTTGGAAAATGGGGTTGGCGCAACAGTTGTGTCCTTGTTTTCCAGGACTATGATTTGAGTCAGCTTCAGCAGCCCGATGCTCTGGAACCGGAGTGCGTGAAGGTGGGGATCAGACGCCTGGATGAGAGACCACTCCATCACGACCACCAGTACCCGCTCCGCTCTGCTGCCCCCCACCCCGGGGACATCGGGGATTTCATCCACGAGGTGTGACATTTCGGGTTTCAGTGCAGAACTCCTAAACTTGTTCATAATTAACGGATATATTGCTGAGATATATAGTTTTGTTAAAGAGCTGATAATTAAGAAATATCCACCAGTCGTCGAACCAAACAAGCTCCATTCGACCCCAGCTAGCGAATTCCAATCAGTCAAACACAGCGTCTGAATGGTATGACCGGATCATTTTATAAATCGAATCCCTGCACTCTTCTGTGATTCTTCAAAGACTGTCCAGGGCGCACAATTTACCGCAGCACGCTACGGGATCTCTGGGAGCTGAATCAAAACAATTTTTTGTTTGTGGCTATTAAGTGTTAAAAAGAAACCGCTATGAAAACTTGTACCTGAAATTTCGTAATAAATTCATCCCATTAGTGATAAAGACTGGTTGCAGGAAAAGAAACACCAGTATGTCTAAGACGTGCATGTGCACACACGGCAGCAGAGAGGGAAGGACATGAAAGCAGAGTACAATGTGTAGTTGTTAATTAGCTTTGCTAATGGTCAGGATTATCTATCAGACGTAGCCACAGCCTGGATACCTAATTGGAGGTAAATCCATTGAGTTTAGTTAATCTCACGGTCTGGCTCCAGGCCCGTCCGGCTCCTTGAGGGCCAATTCTAGCATGGTGGGGGTTTGTGGGTGTTGGGGAGGGTCATGCCAATGCTGGAAAACCCACTTCAGATACAAACCAACACCAGCTCTCGAATCCTGATATTTGATGTGGATAGTGAATACACCCTTATCTGGGGAATTTTATTTTTTCGGTAACAAGATAATATTTTTATTATTTAAAATATATATATTTTTTTATATATATTGATACGTGTGTGTGTGTGCGTGCCCGACACTGAAATCAAAACAATTTGATTGATTAATTGAATTATTTTATTTTCATATTATATACATATATATGTGTATTTGTATTATTGATAATGATCTGTTTCCAATTGGCCTTGAGCAATATAGGAAAACCACACATTAATCCTTATGAGCTGGTAGGCACCTTGCGATGCAGCCATCTGTGTGTGTGTGTGTGTTTGTGTGTGTGTGTGTGCGTGTGTGTGTGTGTGTGTATTTGTGTGTGTGTGTGTCTGTGTGTGATTCACCCGGAGACTGTGGCACTATTTTTTCCAGAGTCAATGACTTTCACAATCAGGGAAAATTACAAATATCCATATTATGTCCATTCATGTACAAATGATGCAGTAAGCGATCTAAAGCCGATAAGAAATCACTATTTTCGATTATTAGTATTGAGCATTTGGCTACTTTTTGTTTAGATTTGAAAAGAAGGCACTGAAATCATTAAGTGTATTTTTTTTCTTAATCTTAGGAATGTTTTGTTTTGTTTTCTTTTTTTCACTCTGGAAATGATCTCCATTGCTTTCAGAATGTTGAAACTCTGAAATCTGAGAATTAATTACAAAGCATTAACCTAAAAATTATCAAAAATGACTGAGCATTAAAAATATAAAATAAAAAAGGATCCATATTGCAATCTGATATTTATCACAGTTTATTTTTTTATGCATTTACTTGAGTGTATTTATCTATTTATTTCACTATTTATTTATTTATATATTTTATCATTGATTTAAAACTGTAACACATTTTAAGGTAGATCATGATAACTATCTATCTTTTTCTTCTTCTTTTCCTTTCAGCTTTTCCCTTTTCAGGGGCCGCCACAGCGAATCAAACTCCTCCATCTAACCCTATTCTCTATATCCTCCTTTCTCACACCAACTACCTTCATATCTTCTCTCAGTACGTCCATAAATCTTCTCTTCGGTCTTCCTCTAGACCTCCTGCCTGGCATCTCCCATTCCAGCATCCGTCTACCAATATAGTCCCTATCCCTCCTCTGTACATTGCTGAAACATCACAGTCTGGATTCTCTGACCTGCTCTCCAAAACATCTAACCTGAGCTGTCCCCCTGATGGACTCATTTCTGATTCTATCCATCTTCGTCACTCCTAAAGAGAACCTCAACATCTTCATTTCTACTACCTCCAGCTCTACTTCCTGTCTTTTCATCAGTGCCACTGTCTCAAAACCATACAGCATTGCTGGTCTCATCACTGTTTTGTGAACCTTTCCTTTCATTCTAGATGAAATTCGTCTATCACAAAGAACCCCTGAAACTTTTCTCCACCCATTCCAACCTGCTTGAACCCATTTCTTAACTTCTTTTCCACACTCCCCGTTGCTCTGGACTGTTGACCCTCAGTACCTGAAATCCTCCAACTTCTTGATCTCCACTCCCTGTAGCCTCACCGTTCCACCCGGGTTCCTCTCATTCACAAACATATATTCTGTCTTGCTGCGACTAACCTTCATTCCTCACTTCAGTCCAACCCCCACCTTGAACTTCTCTGTCTCACCTACAGCACACTTCACCACTGTCTCACAACCAGCATACATGTCTTGGACCAGTCTAACATACTTCTCTGTTACTCCAGACTTCCTCATACAATACCAGAGTTCTTCTCTCGACACACTGTCGTGTGCTTTTTCTAGGTCTACAAAAGCACAATGCAACTCCCTCTGACCTTCTCTGTACTTCTCTATTAGCTTTCTTAAAGTGAATACTGCATCTGTGGTAGTCTTTCTAGGCATGAAGCCATACTGCTGCTCACAAATACTGACTTCAGCTCTCAGTCTAGTTTCCACAACTCTCTCCCATAACTTCATTGTATGGCTCATCAACTTTATCCCTCTATAGTGACTGTAATTGTGCACATCCCCCTTATTCTTAAAAATGGGCACCATCACACTTCTTCTCCACTCTTCAGGCATCTTTTCTTTCTCTAAGATCCTGTTGAATAATCTAGCCAGAAACTCTACCGCTGCCTCTCCTAGACACTTCCATACCTCCACAGGTATATCATCTGGACCAACTGCCTTTCCATTCTTCATCCTCTTCAATACCCTCCTCACTTCACTTTTACTAATCTCTGCTACTCTGTGGTCTACAACAGTCACCTCTTCTTTTCTTCCCTCTCTTTCATTTTCCTCATTCATCAACTCTTCAAAGTACTCTTTCCATCTTCACATCACTCTTCTAGCATCTGTCAATACATTTCCCTCTCTATCCTTAATCACCCGGACCTGCAGTACATCCTTTCCATCTCTATCTCTCGGTTTTGCCAACCTGTATAAATCATTATCTCCCTCCTTACTGTCCAACCGAGCATACAAGTCATCGTATGCCCTTTGTTTTGCTTGTGCTACCTCTATCTTTACCTCACACTGCACCTTCCTGTTCTCCTGTCTGTTCTCTTCAGTCCCCTCAGTGTCCCACTTATTTTTTGCTAACTGTTTCTCTGGATACATTCTTACACTTTCTCATTCCACTACCAGATCTCCTTATCTACTTTCCTTCCAGACAACACACCAAGTACTCTCCTACCTGTCTCCCTGATCACACTAGCTGTAGTTAGGACTACCTTTGTCCTCTTCGTCTTCCCTGTCACCAGAGTCATCCTACAAACCTCCATCCTACAAAGATGTATTCTACCTGCGTGCTCCTACCTCCGCTCTTATAGTTTACCCAGTGTTCCTGTCTTTTCTGGAAAAAAGTATTCACAACAGCCATTTCCATCCTTTTTGCAAAATCTACCACCATCTGTCCCTCTACATTCCTATCCTGGATACTAAACCTGCCCATCACTTCTTCATCACCTCTATTGCCTGCACCTACATGTCCATTGAAGTCTACCCCAATTACCGCTCTCTCATTTCTGGGGATATTCTGCATCAATTCATCTAACTCATTCCAGAACTTCTCCTTCTCCTCTAACTCACATCTCACCTGTCGGGCATAGCCACTAACAACATTGACCATCACACATTCAATTTCTAGTTTCAGGCTCATAAGTCTATCTGACATTCTTTTCACCTCCAGAACATTCCTAACAAACTCCTCTTTCTACATAACTCCTACTCCATTTCTCTTCCTGTCAGTACCATGATAGGACAACTTAAAACCTGCTCCCAAGCTTCTAGCCTTACTACCTTTCCATCTGGTCTCCTGGACACACAGTATATCCATCTTCCTTCTCTGTATCATGTCAACCAATTCTCTACTTTTTTCTGTCATCGTCCCAACATTCGAAGTCCCTACTCTCAGTTCCAGACTCTTGCCTTTCTCTCTCTGCTTCCAAACACGCCTTCCTCCTCTCCTTCTTCGACCCACAGTATCCCAATTTCCATTGGTACCCTGTAGGTTATCGGCACCAATGGCGGTCGTTGTTAATCCGGGCCTTGACCGATCCGGTATGAAATTTTTAGGTTTGATTTGCATATTTGGTTTTGGCAAAAGTTTTACGTCGGATGCCCTTCCTGAAGAAAACCTCTGCATTTATCCAGGCTTAGGACCGGCTCAGGGAGACACTGGCCCGTGCCCCCTCGAGTCCGGCTTCAGGAGACACCGGCCTGTGCCGCCCTTATCATGATATCTATCTATCTATCTATCTATATATGTGGATGTGTGTGTGCGTGTGTATGTATGTATATGTATGTATATTTAGATTTTTTTTCATTCATTCATTCATTCATTCGGTCAAGCTCTTAAAGTCCGAAAATCATCAGGAAATGATTTTGATTACTCTCAAAACATAGCATTCCAAAATGGTATGAATAAATGAACAAGTTGCCAAGGCACCCTAAAAATGTGCAAAAATTATGTGCTAATGACCTAGCTACAAAAATATTAAAAAGTCAGGAGCCTTTTGTGTAATAAGTCTTTTTCATTGGTTTAAAATGTTAAAGCATTTTAAGTAGGGCATTAAATGTATATACAGTATTTGTATACAGGCACAAATTCATTTGAGTTTCAAAATCAGATAAATTACCCTCATGATGTGCAACTGACTGAGGAATTAAATAAATAAAGTAATAAGTGGAAAAACGAACAGAAAAAATAATGTTAAGAATCTTTAATTAACTACAGTTGTATTTATTTGTGTATTCATTTATACATTTGTTTATCTATGTATTATTTGTTCCTTATTCACTGTTTTAGAATGTTATAACATTAAAGTAGTGCACCATACATACATATATGATATTTATCTGAGCTCCAAAGTTAACAGCAAAAATTTTGAAGAAAAAAAAAAACAAAGTATTACATAAATAAACCACATGGGATTGAGTTAAATTGGATTAAATTACATTCCAGTGTAAGAAGCCCTAAGCCCCTAGAAGTCCATAAAATCATCAGGAAAAGATTTGAAAACTTAGACCTGCAAAAGTATGCAAGGTTCCGTCAGAGAGCCCGGGGCCTAAAGAACCCCCCCCCCCAACTCTCCACATGCACAAGTACATTGGGTAAAATGTGTCCCTTTTTTATCATCCTTGTCACATTTCACTTTGCGCCACCTTTAAAGTAAAGGCGTCAGAGGCTCTGATGGTTTAATCCCAAAGTTAATCAAAGTGCCTCTTGAGGAGGCTCTAGTCTTGTTTTAATGGGGTCAGAAACGTTCATCACAGTTGGAGTTGCCCCCCCCCATTAGGGTTGTCAATCCCCGTCCACCAGATTCATACTGTTTCTCTGTCTAAAACTTGTGTGTGTGGTTTTTGGGGGCAGGTTGTGTGTGTGCGTGGCTGCATAAAGACATCTGCCTAAGCGCAGCTATGAATAATGAGCCAGAGCTGTCAGACATAGCAAGCCGATCTAGACAGCTTAATCCAACAGACATGACAAGCCGATGCTTCCCACCCTGCCTCTCCCTCTTTGCGTTAATTCTCTCCTCCTGCTGAGTCCTCCCCACGACAGCGGCGTCTTTGGCAAGGGGGTGACAGACGCAGGCCTGCACAAAGCAAATGTGTCAGCAGCTCACCAAATTCTTAAACAAACAGGAAAGGAGAAACAAATGGGGTAAAGGTGCGTGGAAGGATACGCTTTCTCGTGGGAAAGCACAAAAAATTTACATTTTCAACATTTTAACTTTTTACACTTCATACGTTAGTACAGTCCTTTAACTGGCGCAAAGATGTACTTATCAGTTTAAGCGGGGCCGGGTAATCGGACGAATCTCCTCCTAGAGATCGTCTGTCGGCGTCTGTCCAGCCTGACCCAAATCCTCCTCCCCCCTTATAATCTCTCCTTTACCTCCCCTCCCCATCCCCAGCACTCTTGGCCATCTCCACACACACACAGACAGACACACATCTCCTACATCTCCCACTCTTATGCCTGTCCTCTGGGGACCAGGGATAGGAGGTGGAGGGAGTAATGCAGAGGTTAGAGAGCGCCGGCATGTGATGGGAAGTTTGACATTTTGAATCCCCAGGTTGTTTGAGGAAAGTGAATTTAGCTCCTTTTTTCAAAGCTCTGAATGGGTCTGCGAGGGTCATCACACCTGGACCTCCGGGATTTAGCGCTCCTTCTCGCTCTCTCTTGCGACTTGCGCTCCGCCAGGGACACGTCACCGTACAGCATCTATTGAAGTATGAGGAGATTACTGTAATCCAGCGGCAGATATCTGGAGACTTGTGGCTCTCTTACCCATAAACTCACGGTTGGCTCAACGCGGTGCTGCATTGAAGATGTGCCCCCCCGTCCAATTTTAAACGGCAAAGAAGGCGCTTATCCAGAAATACGTCTGAAAGAGGCCTTTTTGTAAAACGTCAGGAAAGGGGTTTAGCCTCAGAGCCGGCACATTAGGCAATGTAGGCAAATGCCAAGGGTGCCGTGGCCTCCAAGTGGCACCACAAAAATGGGGAAAAAATACACCTTCAACATAATTTCATTAAAACTAGTATTTACTTGTAATTATTATTGAGTCTTAAAACGGAAAAGCTCTCATTGATTCAAATATATAGCAATGCCCAATTAATATAACTTCTATTGATAATACCAAATAAGCCCCTCCCCCCATTCCCCGATTGGTACCTCTTCGCTCTCCATGGGGGGGAGAGACAAATTTATTGATGCGACCTCTTGTCACATTCATAATCTGTTAATTTAATTATCATTTATTCACTTTACAGGCTTTTTTTATCTTGTTGGTATATTTTGCTACAGATTTGTTTGTATTTATTTGCAATTTGTGAAGCATGTTAATTGGCTGACATGTTATCTTATAAATTAAAGCCAATGGAAAGACAACACTGCAATTTCATTTATGCCAGTCTAGCAACGATTGAATGGGAGGTGCCATAAAAAATAAAAGTAACCAGGGCCGGCTCTGTTTAGCCTGACACAGAAAAATGGCAGTTCAGTGGCAGATTGGTGCAAGAGTCATTAAAGTCGATCCACGTTTACACAAATCATCCGATCAATAGCAGACAAACTCTAACAATTAGCCACATTACCATTGGATGTAGATAGCAATTATAACATTTTACTGGAAAGTACTGTTCTTTTTTTACCAGATGAGTGTTCAAAGGGTAGAAACTGTACTGCAGCTGATATGAGCCATGTCACTTGTGTCTGTTTGTGTGTGCATGTGTATCAATTTGAAACAATACATCAAAGTGTTTGGCCAGTACCCGGATATTGCTTGAAGCGACCTGTAAGCAGGTATCAGGCCCCATATTAATATTTTTTACCATCTCTAAAATAGTTGAAAAAAGAACACAGTGAAAGCATCATTCATTAATTCAAGTTTTAGAAGACCTGCCTTAGATTGTATTTTAATCTCCTAATATGTGAATATGGTTTGAGATGGAGCTGATTGAATTTTATCTTATTTTTAATGAAAAACCTGTGCAGATCATACTGTTAGTTATTCGTCTGCACCGAAATTTGAAAAACGCGGACGCTTTGGTATTTCCTTAAGCTCATTCAAAATAATTATAGATTTATATGCGAAACAACTGCCATCTACTGGCTGGAATTCTGCAATCGTAGCCACAACCAGCTAATGAATCGTTCGATGGGTGTTTCGCTTAGTGAAGTCAGATTTATTTTTGTTGTTTCATAACCCAACGCGACCCCATGAGTAAGCACTAGGTGACAACGACGAGGAAATACTGCCTTTTCCCCGGTGCAGAAACCTCCTAGCTTGATGTGAGCCGCCCTTTGCCTCAACCAGTAGGCGTAGACGGAGAGAGAGCCAGAGAGAAGAACAAAGACACAGAGAGCAAGACTGATTAAATGATAAATTATCTCACATTAATAATAACAGTAGCGCTACAATTATAAATTTAATGTTCATAAAATAAATAATGTGTGGCACCTCATAGGACCTCAGCCATAGATCTATCCACACCCCTTGGGAACCTGCAAAATTTGAGAGCCTGGGGATTCAGGAGAAGAGATAGGGTTACTATCATGCACTGATACCGGGAAATAACTGCGGATAATATAGGAGGAGTGGGAGGAATAAAAAAAAATGCATTATGGGATATCCCAGCTTTCTCATATAGAAAGGATTTAAGACAGACTGGGGTCGGAAGATGGTTCAGCGGAAGAGGGTGTGTCACCCGAGCACATAAGAAAATACTTTAACATCTGGGTTGGAAATTGCCAACAGCCTGCTGTACATCACTGTGCGCCGACCTCAATCCTGGATTTAAGCGAAAACATTCATCCAAACATCTGACCATCTGACCATCACATTTGATGAAGTGACAGGTGACAGCTCGGAGGCGGCAAATATCCAGTACAGTAGTTAAACTTCAGAGAGAGATGAGTCCGGAACTCAATGTGGCCAGAGTCCAGACTCTGGTGATGCAGCCAGAGTGTTAACATTGACTTGGGTTTGTGTGTTTATCGAATAATGAAAGTCCAAATCCCAGGCAATGGCTGCAGTGGTGATCTAAAACCCCCGGCGGATCCAGAGTGTCTCAGAATTCAGTAGACAAGTGAAAGTACAAATGTCACTGATCAATCCTTGACCTCATTCTCTAATCACCTGTTTTTCCACCTCTTATTATTTTATTCTATTTTTAATTTTTTTCCCTGTCAAAGTCATTCTGCATTTTCACAGCACGGCCAATTCAAGGCTGTGTTGTTCAGTTCAAGGTTATGTTTGCAGAAAGTATTTATCAGTTTGTTTGTTTGTTCATTCATTCTCCGATGTCCTCCCACAGCCCCAAAACATGCAGGAGGATCATTGTAGACCCTTAATTGACCAGATGTGTGAATGAATGAGTAAATGGTTTACAGTATGTCTCTATCTGTGACGCTTTGATCGCCGGGTCTGGGGTGAACTCCGACTCTTGCCCGAACCATAAGCAGTATTGACCATGAATTAATCAATTAGATATCTTTTTTTTTCCTGGAGCAGTCAGCTGATCTGGTCAATGATAAACAGAATTGAGTTTTATGAATCACTTTTTGGTGCAAATGCACAATTCCTCTTAACATAGTATTAGCGGGTGCTTTGCGTTGACCCCACACCTCGTGTATTCCCTCAGGGCCTGAAGGCGGCTGACAACGACCCCACCGCGCCCCCCTACGACTCACTGCTGGTGTTCGACTATGAGGGCAGCGGCTCCACTGCCGGCTCTCTCAGCTCCCTGCACTCGTCCTCCAGCTGCGGAGACCAGGACTACGACTACCTCGGCGACTGGGGGCCCCGCTTTCGCAAGCTGGCCGACCTGTACGGCGGAGGGGACGACTAGCACTCTACAGCACCCCCCTGAGTTGTCGCTGCCACCAACCCCCAGCTCAAACGCCATGGCAGAGGGTGATTTAACAGAGAGGATGTGGGGTAAAAGCAGGGTTTTCAGATGGGGGGAGCAGCACTTCTGTATCACCACGGACAGCTTGTAAAGAGACTCCCTGCCTCTCGAGGACGGTTTGATAACACTTCAGAGACCACGCTGACTCCGGCCGAGCAGGAGCCGAGCAGGGGCCTGGCAGCGGCGAACATCCAGGCTAATGGACATTATCAAGATCGGAAGAGCGTCGTGTA
>CAAKHD010013448.1:0-13950 GCA_901007705.1 Fistularia tabacaria
TCTAGATATATATATACACGGGTGTGTGTGTGTGTGTGTGTGTGTGTGTGTGTGTGTGTGTGTGTGTGTGTGTGTGTGTGTGTGTGTGTGTGTGTGTGTGTGAGCTTGGTCTTCAGGCCTGCTGTCCTGCCTCATCACCTTGAGTGGTCATGCAGTATTCGAAGGTGAGGAGGAATTAGAAGGTTATAAACAGGATGATTGGAAAATAACAAGATGCACACTATCCCTATCACACTCACCCTCAAGCACACATGTGTACACACGTATTCACAGACTACACTGCCTTAGCACATAGAAACACACGTGCACACTATGTCCCAGAGGACTGCTGGAGGGGCTTATGCAGGGGATTTTGCTGTTCTGCAGTGTGCCTGTCAGATAAGAGGAGATGTAGGCCTGCCTGGTGACACACCACTGAGCGCGTGCCGTACATCCTCCTCTCCCTCCCGTTCCCCCTTTAACCTGTCACTCAAGTCACCTGCCACCCTCTACTGCCAATGGTGAAGGTGTTACACACACTATGTGACTCTCAAATGGTGAGGTGACAGAGAAAAACATAGAAAGAGAACGAAGTCCAAGCAGCTGGATTATTTAACTTTGCCTGACTGTCAGTAGGTTTTGTTCCAAGGGGCACACAGCTGGTACAGAGATGATCTGACATAACTCGGAGCAATTCTGTAAATATGGTAGAAAAAACAAAAAACAGTTACATTTATTTCTTTTTGGTCAGGGGCAGAATGCTTACTTTTTATTCTATCATTTATTTTTCTTCTATTTAACTCTGCCTTACCCCTTTACCTTTATGATCTTCCCTTTTCGTCTTCTTTTTTGTTTTCCTCAGGTCCTCCCTCCCATGTTCCTCCTTCCATTTCCCTTTTCCTTCCCTCTTCCATAGTAAGTACCCCTACAATCTCCTCTCACCACCTGTAATACCGCTTACCAATGTTTTGCAGCTGCTAAGGATCACAGACGGAAAAAGGAAAATGAAAAGCAGAGAGAAAGTCATTTTGCATGTGTATTGATTGCAGGACTCTGTTTTTCCAGGAAAACAGCTACTTTCTAAAATTTTCTATATCATTTTCACAATTACTACTGGTTTCGTGATGGGTGAGACAAGATTAATAAGAGCAGTGATTTTGTGATGATAGTTCCATCCACACCCACATTGAAAGGGCTGCCTGATTTCCCACTTAGTCCTAGATTTAACCCAAGCTGTCAAGTCCTTGCGCCAGACTGTTGTAAGAGGGAAGAAATGACAAAATCAACAAAGAGAAAGGACATATAATATCCTAAAAGTATACAGACAGCAGTCTATAATTACACACAATTCCAATGGGGAACCAAGATGCCATTCAGCAGCATATGTTTGATTTGTGTTGATTGTCCTTTTTTGGGCAGAAAAGGGTGAAGGTTAAAACATGCTGTGGTTTGTACTAAAGTTTAGTAATTTTATAAATGGGATTCAAAAGAGACTGAAATCTTATCTCCAAATGTTAATTTATGGAGCTTCAGCCAAACCACTTTGTTAAGGTAGAAAAAATACTGCGGTTTGGGTTAAAGCTGTGAAATGTGGTATAGCAAATGTAACTTTAGTAGGACTTAAACACTTACATCCGATTGCTGGTGTTTCTGGCGTTTATTGCATCATGCAAAACCAAACTCCCCACTAATGATGAGAATTTCTAGCCTTTTAAAGTCAACTCCCCACAATCCACTGTATCATAGTGTCACGGCTCCAATTGATTGTCCATACCATTTATCCTGCATGTGTTCATGGGGATGCTGGAGCCAATTGTGGTGATTACAATTACCTGAAAATTTGCTCGTAAAACATTTTGAGTGAAAACACAAAATTAAGAAAAAATGTCTGAAGTCTTTAAAAAGTGTATTCCCCTTATGGAGGGACAATTAAGTTGCAGTATTGATGATTAGATTTCTGTGATTTTGCACAATGGAACATATTCAGTAAACAACTGATGTTGTGAAAGAGTCTTATCACTTCTGGAGATTCACTCTGGGCAAAAATACAATACATTGTGGGGGACACGGAGGGGTGTGGCCTCTCACCCCACAGGACTAGCCGCTTGGGGCGTGGCTTAGGCCTGTGGTTATATATGTGCGCCCCAGAAGTGTTCGTGTTTGGTTAGCAGTATGGTGGTGCTCGATAATAAACTCAATCTTTGCATTCAAGACTCCGAGGCTTCGTCATCATTTATTCCTCGCCGAGCGCCACAACATACCTGAGAGAGACAACAGGTATATTAGACAGGGTAATTGCTATTAATTTTAACTATTTCAATGACATCATCTGCATAACATGAACTCTTCTTTTAAAATTTTGGTGGCAACCAACTCTGGAAACAGCTTAGCCAAATGAAGATCTCCAGTAAGTGTAGAAGATTGAAAAACACACACGTATAATATTTCCTTTTGGTGATTATATAAAAATATGACCAAAATTGACAGGACACGTGGATTGAAATGTGTTGATTACTGAAGTCAGTTCTTCATCTAGTATTTGCAGCCCAGGACCTTTCAGGCTGGAGTTATGCTTTGGTGTATTTGATTAAAAAATACCTTATACTGAGCTTGACAAAATATTTGCTTATTTCCATTGATTTTAAAGATGTCAAACTTCAGCTGATTTTGTTTTGTTTTGTTCTGCTAAAATGCCAACCCTACATGCACGTGCCCTCGTATTCAAGCTTACCTGCATTTCCCCCCTAGCATGTACCTTGCCATGAAACCAATCTTGCCAATGCCCTTAGCTTCTACTGCCTCAGCTCGTTACCCCCACTCTTACCCTTTTGTATACCACTACCATCCCCCAGCCTCTTGGCAACTCCTCCAGGCAGGCTAATTGACTCAGTCCCAGGAGGAGGGGGATCATGCCACATTTCTAATTTGGCTTCCCCTCCTCTGGATAAAAGCTACATCCTTCCCCCACCCCCCCACCCCCCATCAAACTCTCCATTAATCTAAACCCTTGCTCAGTTCTTTAAAAAAAAAAATTTAACTAATTTTTGGCTTAGGAACCTCCCATTTCTACAATATGTAAACATTTCTTTTTAGGTATCATCCCTCCTTGTGCCTTGGTTTCCCTAATTTTTTAACAAGCTGACAAAATGATTTCTATCTCCAGACCCTGACAATATAGGCAACTGAAAACATGAAAGGAGAGATAGACACTTATAGTGCGCAACACGCCTCCTTTGCTCACCATGGGGTTCACCTTCAGAGAGCCTCAACCTCCATGAACTGCACCTGGGGACAACATGGGTGTGTCTCATTGTGTATCACTGTGTGTATGTGCATGTGTTTTAAGTTTTGCGCCATCCCACTAACAAGAAGATAGCTGAGGAACAAAGACATTTTGTTGAATTACATTTGTCAGAGAATTCTAACGTGCCCAGTTTTTTGTGCCACTTTAAATGCACTAATACAGTACATCAGTGGAACTCAAAAATCAACTTTTGGCTTTCTCTGTGTGTGTCGACATCTCCAGTCATAATCTATACTGCTTGATTTAGTTTAGGTTTAAGCACGATTTGTGTGTTGTATGTGCACCTGAATGATTGTAGTAATAGAAAGCATTTGAGGTGATGAGTGGTTGAGATACCCTTAAGTGCATTAAACCAAGGAGTAATTTTACATTACACTGACTAAACTGCAACAGCAATTACACACTCAAAGGTTAGTCTAGACATAGTAATACATCAGTGCATTATAGGTCAGGCACATTGACAGAATCTCCTTGGCAGGCATGTTTGGTATGTTGCAATGGCTACTGTAGTCATTACTAAAATGACATTTTCAGATGGACGGATAAACTATTGATGTTTGGATTTTGGCCCCGCTAATTTTGGGGAGAATACATTTGACACATAGAATTGTTACCGACAGTACACAACATGGAAAGAAAATCTTCTCATGCTTTTTTATATAACTATTCAGACACTTTTGATTTGTAATGTTTCTTCAAGTCATGTAGAAAACATTTCTCTCATACCACTCTTACACGTTTGTCATTTATACCATACCATAAATAGCAGTGAAAAAAAAACCCTGCTAAATTCCATACCTTCCGTGTATACAAATAAGAAGTATATTTTGAGCTGTATTTTTCACAAATGTAACATAATGTATCCAGATGAAGAAATTTACAGTACCAAATTAATCATAATCATACCATGACAAACCAAGGCTCTCAAAGTGTGTCATGGCTTGCATTTGTAATTGGCCCTTAGCAGGGGGGCACTATCAGTTCTCTTGTAAAATGTTCAGCATGACCAACTCAAAACTTCTATTCTTAGGTGAGATTGTTTCCTTGCAGAGTTTGCAGCACCTACTGATTGACCACTCCAACTAAGACAGCATGGAAGTTGCTGAATAAAATTGGTAGAGGATTTTCTCAATAACATGAGACAACAGTGTGAGATTAACAGTTTAAAGTGTGGTGAAAACTCTGATGTTGTAGAGAAAAGTGATAATTGTTTCAACACTGGGATGATGTTAATTTCCTTGAGAGCACATAACGAAAGACATATCCATATTTGCGCCAAAATAAGGACAGAAAATCCGTGTGATAATGAGGTCCTTATCTCCATATACCTGACTGGTGACTGTGATCAAGCTGATAACAATGGACTTTTAATTAACTGAGAGGCAAGTTTTCACCAACACAATGAACTTAGATGCTGTTTGTGTTTTTGCAGACATAAAGTAGTTATATTTCGGCCTGTTAAGACTACCTGATTCATTTTCTATCTGAGTTGTCTGCATCACGCCTTTTCTCTTACCCACACCCCAAATGTTTATATACTGCGCACTGGATCCCTCATTAGCCATGCTTTCTTGTATATCAGCTTTTTGATGACAGTCTAAAATCTGAAATTTCAGGCAAATTAAAGACTCTTTCTCCGTACCATCACTATACCATACATGTGCCGATACACACATCATCAGCACATGTTGGTGACAAGGGACAATATATGTGACTGAAAACATCCATGTCAAATGTGATAAAGAAAGGCAGTGGGTAAAAGAGGAAAAAGTGGATGAGAAATTCTTTTAAGAATGAGGAAAGTTGTAAAAAAAATGTGAGCAAGGTAAAGATATAGGAGAAGTATTATTAGCTGAAGGAGGTTGCCTTTACATTCTATCAAACATTTACATATGTGATGACATTGATGCAATCTTTTTACTGTGATTTTCCCCTGTTGTTACAGTATGTTTAAGGGATTTTTTTTTGTATCTATAAATGCAGCAGGCAGCACGGTGGCGCAGTGGTTAGGGTTTCAGCCTAACAGCATTAAGGACCCTGGTTCAATTCTGGTAGGGGACCTTTCTGTGTGGAGTTTGCATGTTAGAGAATGTTGTCTGTCTGTTTTCTGTGGCCCTGTGATTGCCTGGCGATCAGTCTAGGTTGTACCCCACCTTTCGCCTGATGACAGCTGGGATAGGCTCCAGCAGCCCCCCACAACCCTGAGTGCAGGATAACCGTAGATGATGGATGTATTTGTAGCATCTCAGTTTCAAGTTACATTAAAATTGCACAAATATCTCTGTTTTTTAAGATGTTCATTCCTATAATTCCTGTCTGAAATAGGCATTCAATCTCTGTGTTCAGGTTCATATATGGTGTAACATATCATGGTAATATTCTACTGTGAGATTGCCAGAATTCAAAACATTGGGCTTTTCATGAATTGTGTGTGTTGCTCTATGTGTCTAATTGAGTTACTTTATAGAAACTTAAATTTGTCCCCGCTATATGTGTCAGCTGCTATATCATTGTCTGAAAAACTGTAACACAAATCCAAAACCCTGTCATCAGTCCTGCTGAGTGGTGGCAGAGGTTTAACAGCTGGGTTTCAGTGCACATTGGAATTGTGCTGATCACCCTCTTGACAAGGGTAAAATTGTCAAATATTATTATTCGTTAAGTAAGAAAGTGTCACTTCTCTGAACGTCTGTTGGGACTTAGCGCACTGATATCTCATGCTGTTTTACAATCTCTCTGTGCTCTTTATAAGAGGTCTTGTCATCCATTCTCCATAAAAATGTCAAGACTTAGTAAGTTCTCTAACACTCTTACTGATACACACTGGGCTAGAAATTGAACTGCTAGTGATGGAAGTGCTTTATTTAAAGAGAACATCTGGGTGTAAAATAACTTTCTTGTTGAAGTTATGTATGAATTGTGGATGTAATAGTTAAATTCTACGAACAGTTTTGCCTGTGATCAGCACATTGATCTCATTTTTTTTTATGTGACAGTCAGAATTGGTTAAGGCAGTCAAGTAGCAAAGAATGTAAAAATCTAAGATTTTAGTATAATCAAACATAGTGTGCTGCTGCAAAATGCTTGAAATATGGGATGATAAAGAAGCTTAAGATTTAAGTCCTGCAGGCTCCAAAGTTGCTGGGCTTCTGGTTTTGGTAACCACCTCCTCTAACATACGTTCCCTGTGGCTCACCGAAATGACAGTTGGGGTCACAGAGGCTATTTGAGACCAAGTCTCCTCTTTTCCATTCAAACCACACCCTCAGGTCAAGTCCTCTGTTTCTTTCCAAGATGACACAGTTCTGTCATAGAAAAAAAAAATCTTTTTACTAGATCAACCCCCAAGAAGTCAAACCACACTGCAGTGGTTCCACCTCCTGCTACCTCTGCTGATCAACCTCTTTTCTGACAATGTACATGGAGAAACCAGAAGAAAAAGGCTTTAAGCTGCCCAGAAACTAGATAATAACTTACTCTATTTTTTCCTCTTGACCTGCTAGTCATGACATATGTCCCGGATAGCTAAAATCCGAACCATCAGACCATGTGGGATCACAATCTGCTCCAGTGTTTTTTTTTCTCTCTCAGCCTTCTTCTGTACTATGACTCTCTGCATTCCACCACTTTTCCAACCGCTCCACCAGAAGCCTCAATTATTATTCAGGTTCTGAACCATAAGGAGCAATTGATCAGTGTCCCTTCCTCTTCAGCCAGAGGTCAGCATGAAGTACAATGGTGCAATTTGATACTTCTTCGATCAGTATAAAGGACCACGCCTGCTGCTGCCTAAGATGTCGATTGAGGATATTTCTCAGTTTGAGTTTTCCTTTTGTGTTTGTTTCTAATACTCCATCACTGTTTCACTTGCAATACTCAATAAAACAGCAGCTAATCTCCTCTAAATGACTAGTCAAATTCTATCCTTAGCTCCTCATTTATTATCTATACTGCTTCTCCTGCACACAAGGTCGTAGCCAGGTTGGAGCCACTCACAGCAGACTTTCGGTGAGAAGACGGGAGCACCCTGGATCGGTTGTCAGTCAGTCGCAGGGCCACATGCAGTATGTAGACAATCCTATAAAACCATTATTGACTCTGACTGACCAGTTACTATCTCTAGTTGACCTATTGCAAAGTGTTGGGCTATATGAGTTAACTGAAGAATCAATAAAAAAAAACAGTGCAGTGAAGGGTAGGACATGCAAACCCGTCAAAGAAAGACCTCAGTCAGCAAAAAGAAGCAAGCTACTTGCTGTGAGGCAGCACTGATACCTGCTGTGCCACCATAATGCTCTCAGGCCAAATCCATTCATTGTGACAAGAATAAAAAGAAGATAAAATGAAAAGAAAGACAACTTCATCCAACTGGATTCATCCTGTATTCAATTTACGGCCTCTCCTAATCCACTCTGCCCTCCCTCTCATCCTGACATGAAATAGTCATTAGATGTAGTGGTAATTCAGCCCATCCGTCTTTTTACATTAAGTAATGCAAATCACAGACCTCAGGCATGTGTGTGCGATGTGTGCATGTATACAGTATCTTGAACCATGTATGTGGGTCTGTGTGAGTCTATTTGCGAACGTTTGTATCTCTAGTAAGTCGTAACCTTTTGTGTATGCTTGTGTTTCCAACGTCTGACTGTTCACATCACAAGGTTTTCTGTTCTATGGTGGACAGGTTCTAAATAATAAAAGCACAGAGCAAGTAACAGGAGAGGGGAAGACAAGGAAAATGCACATCAAGAAGAGATGAGAGGAGGTAAGAATAGAAGAAAGATGCGTAGAATAGGTAGATTGTCAAACAGTGGGGGGTTGTGAAACAGAAAGAAAGGACAAAATTGATGAGGACAAAAGTGTAAATTGTTAACTCTTTCTTCTTTTCTTTTCATATTGTCCTTGAATCAATTTTATGTCACTCAAACTGGTAAGCCATGCCAGCCAGCATCAGTTTTAAAACCAGAGTGCTGTGGGCTGTGCCGGGAGGCAGGACTGCTGTTGGTATCTTGCAACCGGTGAATAATATAGTTAATTCCACTCTTAAAAAAACAAACTGTTGATAAAGCAACAAAGACTCGCTATGTAGACATGAAGTGATATCCACTGGTTGTTTCCTGTGACAATAACCTCGTTGCTACATCTTACTTATCCATCCTTTCGCTCTGTCATCATATGAAGAGCTGTCATGGCCAGGTGATACCCATCAACATGGCACTGCCAAAATGTTGTATTAAATGCAAAGTAAGTCTAATGCAAAGGCTGTTGCAAGAATATGAAATGTGTATTTGGTCGCTTTCTGCTACCCTAGTTATATTTTTGCAAAGAGAGATTAGACAGTCTTTTTTTTCTCTCCAATTTTTAAAATGCTGTCACTATGTGTGTCTCATGTTTAGTTGAAAATTGAACATAACAATGATTGGGACTGAGTTTGATGCAGACTCACAAATCTGTTCCTTGTCACTTTGGCCAACCTGAGGTTGAACGATGAAATAGCAATATCAGTTATCTGCTTTGCCAAAGGTAATCAATTCATCTTACCTAGCTTAATCTAATTTGGCAATTTCTTCTTTGTCTCTTGGCTGGGGATAATGGCAACTCGAGAAAACTCTCTATCTTACACCAAGAGATTAATAAATCCATCTGGAGATATTTACAACTGTCATTGTAATGAACATGACCCAATTTAACCACATTCTCCTAAGTCTGTCTTTAATATGTACTGTATATGGACTTTATCTGGTTCCTTTATCTGAACCAAGGCAGTTCAAATAGATACAAAGGCATTCCCACTAGAGTTACTGTGTAGTCGGGTACCAAGGAGTGTTCTATATATTTGACATGGATCAAACTATTTGTATGGATCAAAGAAAGTGTTACCAGCCTGGATCATCATCTTAAGGGTAGCGAATACATATGTTCATATCTTAAAGACAGTAAAGGTTAATGTGCAACTATATCTATTAAAGTGGATGTTCTCTGCTCAACATTAAGCTGAGTGTATTATGACAGTGTCAACAGAGAGTGTCAGTTATCTGCCAGTGTAGCATTTCATTGACTCAGATCCCATCTGAGACAGCTATACTCGGGGCCCCATGGTAACTCTATACATAGCACACACTCATTCAGCAGCACACACCTGGGCACAGTGAATTATACCCCAACAGTAGCTTTGAGAAGGGCAGCTGTGAACAAAGAAGTAGGCCAAGATAACCTTTATGAAGAAGTAGATATTAAAGAAAAGAGTAGTTGTTTAATGAAAATCAAACCAGTAATGTTATGAAAACATCCTTTTATTCAACATTATAGGATAGAACCAGAACGGAAAACGCAGTTTCCATAGTGGAGATGCTATTACAAAAATGTTGGTAATCGGGCATTGTGGAGACAGAGTGAGTAGTGTGTGTCTGCATCTACAGTGTGCATGTATGTGTGTGTGTGTGTGTCTGTCGAGATGGGTGTGTTGGCTGAGCACTGGGGCAGAGTTTTCACAACTAAAAGAGTTCCTGCCCGCCTTCTTTCTCCCATTAAAACTCCCATACACACTGTTGTCTGTGCCTTCTAGCTGCATTGCTGTCTCCCAGTGTCCCCTGCCTACATTCAGTCACCTACATTTTAATTGTCAGCACATCTAACAATGCCTATATAGCTTCAATTTTCATTGTCTCCCTCACTTGTTGTAGAATAGAGTAAGCATGTACACTAAAAACATCTTTAAAAGTGAGAGAGTAATTGTGTTACTCAATATTATCTAATCCGGCCCTTGCCTGCTTGTGTGTGTTTGTGTTTGTGTTTGTGTGTGTGTGTGTGTGTGTGTGTGTGTGTGTGTGTGTGTGTGTGTGTGAGAGACTCCTTTAGATGATAGTACCACACATGGAGAAGCTTATTACCTACCTGCTGCTTACTTTTTCGAGTGTGTCTTCAATTTCTCAGCAAATATGTGTTAATTGTCCGCATATACTGTATAAACAGTGGCTGTGCGTGTGTGCATGTGTGTTTCTTTCCTTATATTAAAATACATTTTGTTTAGTGTCACGCTACGTATCACCATTGGGTTTTCAGACCCCTTCACACTGAATGACTGTTGTAACTTTAAACATACTTTCATTTGAACAGCTGGTGTTTCAGAGCTACTAAATATTGACAGATTGTCTTAGAGGTGGGAAGTTCTGTGCATTTTTTTCTTAAACATAAGACTCCTGACTCAGATATTCCCTTGGTCTAATGTTTGTTTCTTTAAGCACGTTGTCGCTTATGGAAATTTAGTGAGCTGAGGATAAGGGGATTTGTCACCAATCCCATCTGTCATCTTCCTAAGTGGTCTAAAATCCCAGCTTTCTAGTTTGGATTATAGTTCTTAAAGATGAGCTACAGGAGGGATGAAACATTTACAGGTATATATTTTTTAATTTTTTGCTATTCAACAAAAATTTTACTCCACTTCCACTGTCTTTCTAAACATCAATAGTTTTAAGAACTATGATGAACTGAATTAATATGTTTAGATTCCATTCATTACCATACCTATATTTGATGTGTAGCCAAATTCTGTTGATATAAGGAAACTAAATTTGACTTGGTTTGACATTCTTTATTTACTTTTCTATTGGTTTCAGGTATTTTAGTATCTCTGAAAAAAGTCCTGAACATGGTGATGTGTTGCCAACTTGTGACCCCGAAACATTAGTTTATTTAAGTAAGAACCGCTTTGTTTAAATTTAACCCACTTTTTCCATGACTGTAATTAGCAGCAACATTCTAACAACATTCTTCCTTCTACCAAACCAGGAATGAAATCAGTCAGAGCATCATGAGCAGGATTGTGCTGACCCACAGACTAATGGTTCATGTACAGGCCAGGATAGAGCATTGCCAGCTAAATGGTTGTTATTGTACATCAGCTTCTCTCTTTGGCTGACCCAGGTTTTAAGCAATGAGACAGGAAGCCTCTGGTATGAGATGGCAAGGAGGCTGATCTGTATGACATTTGTGTTTGAACTCATCAAAGAGAGGTTGGAGGAACCTTGGGCTATCTGGTAACCAGAAGATACTATGATGCCTGCTGTTTTTTGGATTACTGAAACTTATTGATGCGGAAAAAATGGAAAGCTGATCTTATTTGGGTCACATTACAGACTCACATTAAAGTGATAATCAACTACTTTAACTGTTCTTTAAGGCTGATGTGATCATAAATCAAAAACATCATGGAAAGCAGTCAGTGAGATATATTGATTGTCAAGTTGTTGAAGTTGTTACAAATTTAGACGCACCAACAAGTGGGCTTCTGAAGGGTTGTACATTGTACAATGGAAAAGCAAAGCCACGCTCCCACATACTATCTAAGGACTTCTTTCCTCAGTGAAGATGAAACTGGTTAAAACTTAACAGACATGGAATATATAAATGCCACTTTACTCTCTGAAAAGTTTCAAATCCATTACACTCAGTGACCAGATGTGATGTGACATCCTTCAGACATATTGTCATTAGACTGAGCCAAAGCAGTCTTTGGGTTTGTAAAAGACTCTGCCTTTCATTTTTACGTACCTTTAAATCTTTGGATCCTTTCTCAAGCAATTGCACTTTTAATGCTACTGTGAACTTGGGTTTTCTACTGTTGTTTGATGTATTATCAGTACCCTTGTGGAAGGTACTCAACTACTGTTTGTCTTGTTTAATCATGTCCTGCTGAAGAATCACTGTACCTGTTCAAATTTAACAAAGAAATTCAGAATGAAAAAGAAAAAAATCTGTATAAACTCAATATATTAAGCTTTTTAATTTGTTGTTATGTATCATTTTGGACATATTGACACTGGCGGTCGGGTGCTTTTATGTGTTTCCCCAAATCTACAGATGGATGACCAGATAAGATAGAAAGAATGAACTGTAAAGTGAACAGTTTTTTAGCATCTTGCAATAATTTGAGGGTTACACTGGAACATTTACTGCCCAAAGAGATGGAAAGTATGAAAAATATTCAAATTCTTGACATGACTTTGCAGAGTGTGAAATGGATCAGACAGACCTCACGATACGTTTCAACACAGAGGCTCCGGTGGTTACAAGTGTCAAAACTTGAATGCTGTTTGCCTAAAAGGGGTTGTGTTCCTCCTTTAAAAGTGGACCAGCTTTGAGCTGTCATATTTAGTTTTAACAATGAAACATACCAAAATTTGAAGAATTGGAGTGTGACTGTCTCAAGAGTCAAGAGCTCAAGAGCTGTCAGGATTACGACCTGCTGACCTATCATTTCCATCACCAGTAGTATTTATCTCTTCCAGCTGCACTCTAACTCTAGCTAAGGCACATCTCTGGTTTAGTTCCTGATAACAGCGCTTCTACTTTTGGAAATGCTAATCACGTATTCTTTCATTGTTTTGATTAGGCCGTCTTTTGATTAAAACAACCCATATAAACCTATTGTTCATATTTTTGACATTTTGATTTAAACAGTGGGTAAACAGTATTCACATAACATCAGATATTAGGTATACATCTGCTAAAATCTGTATATTAAGGAAACAAACCATTTTCTTTTAACTGTTTTGGTAAGCCGTAGTATATTTACTTGACAAAAACACACAATCGAAAATCATCATCAAACCATGATGATTAGTTTGCGAAACTAAACACCATTCTGTTTGTGCAGCTACACCCAGTCAACTTTAAGGAAATGTCTTTCTTTGTAGTTCTGAATCATCCTATGGTGATTCAACCAACCTGCAAGATTCATGAAAGTTTGCTTCTAGTTTCTGTAAAGACTTGCCAGTAATTAAGCATTTATGAGCATTTGTTTCATTCCTTGAATGCCTAGTGAACCATACAAGTGATCTTCATTTTTCAACACCATAGCCTGGAAATGGCTGGCCCTCCCCTAAGTCATGCCAGGATAGGCTGCCTATTGAAGAATCAAAAGAAAGGCTCGTAGTTTCTGAAATTTGCCGACACCTTTGATCAATGTTACAACTGCTAAAGACAAGTGACATTTCTTTGGGTGGATCTTTGTAATTGCTTGATTTGGTTCAACTGAGGTTGTTTTTTTTTGGCACTGATTGATATATGGTTGAAACTAATGTCTTAACTTTGTTACTTGCTTCCAGACATTCCTAGGATGATGAATTGAATATGACAAGAAACACCTGAAATAAAACAACCAAGCAAAAAAAATCTTGATTTTAACTGCCTGGCTTACCTTACGCATATTTGGTCCTTTTTTCGTCTAACAAGTTTGATATAAGCATGATTATATTATCCACTCCAGCTTTCCTCAGCAATTTCTGTTCCAAGGTAAAGACATAAACAACCGTAGAGACTGAGGTGTCAGATAAAAGTTAACAAGGTTATTAAATCTATGCAGCTCAAACCAAAAATACATCAAGTATGAAGCACATGCTGTTTGTCATGGCCATTTAGTGGCTCTATTCAGGCTGAACTTGTTAAGTATGAACTCATTAAGGCTGTTAATTAATTAGGTTACAGGATGTGGCATTCCCACTGCTCTGTATGGATGTCTGCACTGAACACCACATGTGTTGTGTGTGTGTGTGTGTGTGTGTGTGTGTGTGTGTGTGTGTGTGTGTGTGTGTGTGTGTGTGTGTGTGTGTGTGTGTGTGTGTGTGTAAATACACTTTTTTTCACACACAGAGTGCGTCTTTATTCTA
>CAAKHD010013448.1:39514-58560 GCA_901007705.1 Fistularia tabacaria
CCGCCGTTCTCATAGACACACCACCTCGTCTGCACCGCACCACACACTCACATGAGCTCACACACACACACACACACACACACACACACACACACACACACACACACACACACACACACACACACACACAAATCACACAACCCCCCACACACACACATACACTCAATAACTCACCGTCTTCTTCATGGAGGATTGTTGATAAAGTTTGCTATGAATCATCACTTTCCTAGTAACAATGCAGAGAAATTCTATGCTTCAACTTCAAACCAAAAGTCGTAGCAGACCAGGGCAATAAAATGTCACATCATTCAAGCTCCACACAGCTTTACAGGACATTGCTTTGCTTTCAAGTCATACAGTAAATTTTTGCCAGAAGTTAGCAGGTAGTGGGATTGTGAAAGTTTGCTTGTGCATTTTTTCCATGTCTATGTATCTACATTTGGGACTGCATACAGCAGGGCATGGAAGTGTATGTTCCTGTCAAGTTGTGTTGTGGCCTGGCAGCTGTGAGCTTGTAAGAGCGCTCTTGTCTGTGTGATTCAAAAGGTCCATTATTTATAAAACTCTGTGCCAACAGCCTAGACATCTGTCTATGTGTAGGCCAATAGAGTTTGACTGTATATCATCAAGATTAGGATTTGCATATCTCTCGCTAGACCCTTCTGTATTGTTTATCTTCTTTATCAGAAGTTTACAAAATATTTAATACAAGTTTTCAATACAGCCAATGAAGGATAATACATTGTGTAGAGTTTTTTGATATGACGTACACACTGTATTAGACATGACTGAAACTTTTACGTTGACTTTTACATTACTTGATTGAACTAACTTCATTCCGGACATAGTCAGCACATCCAATCCATGATCTAGCGATAGGACTCAAACTCAAACACTAATGGCAGGAGTATGCAGGATGTTGTTGGTGATATTGTTTTTGTTTTTGTTGTTGTTGTTGTTGTTGTTTTTTTTTGTTTTTTTGTTGTTGTTGTTGTTGTTGATGTTGATGTTGATGTTGATGTTGATGTTGATGTTGATGTTGATGTTGATGTTGATGTTGATGTTGATGTTGTTGTTGTTGGTGGTGATGGTGGTGGTGGGTGTGTGTGTCTGTGTGTGTGTTTGCATATAATTTAGAATTAGTTTATTTTTGCAATATTATAATATTATTATATTTAATTGACCAAAAATGGTTAATGGTTAAAAAAAAATTAACACACTGATATTATGAATTTATTATGTAACCACATGTTTAGGAGTCAGGCTAGGCCTGAATGCTGATTCGACCTGACTAAAGGCCATCACTTGCGTAAACTTCCCCAGAGTTACACCAATAACAGTAGCCACCACCTTATAAATGTACCAGGAATCTTGTGTGTTCAAGAAAAAGCTCCAAATGTACTTTCCTTTAGTAGTTTTGAGACATCATTTGTCACTTTTATGTACTGCAATTATCAGAAGCTAAGAGAGTTTAATTCCGTTGTCTGTCAGCAGAGCCAATACGAAAATTAGAATACTATCTACCAAGCTTATTCCATGTGTCGATTTAATTCAAAGTCTGTTGTGCCATGACATTTAAGATGGTTAGTGTCATTATTTGTTGTATTGTCCCACTAACTGTCAGAGTGCATCAGCGGTTTAGGACAGGTTTACAGTTGCTTCATATCCCAGGACTGTACATGGAGGTATGTATGAGGCAGATTGATAGAGGTCAGTGAGCTCACAATGATTCCAAGTGTAATGTAAAAAAGAAGGATACAACTGGGAGGTGTAATATAATAAATGAAAAAGTACATATATGTACTGAAAGACTTTATCAACCATGGAGTCAAAAATACTGAATGGGAGGTTTGTTTAGGTGTGTACTCCCCATACTCACTTTTAACAATAAAACATTCACAGGCATGCAGACGAACCAGCAACCTCAACTCCCTCCGCTTTTGCAGAGATGTGGTTTAAAACAGCACACTCACAACTGAACCACAGTTATTGGGAGTTTTCTGAAGCAATACCAAATCTGTCATTATAAATCTGACTTCAGTCCTCTGCATTCTTCCCTTCAATTTTCACTGAATACGTCCAATGATAACTAGACAAGAAAAATAACGAATCCCAAACGTAATTTTGCAGAAAGTCAAAGTTAAAAACCAGGATCTTGAAACTGTTGCTGATATATTTCTTAATAGTGTTCTTTAGCAACTTCTTTGAATAATGTCACAAATATAGTTACAAAACCGAGTTGTTTATCACCCGTTGCAACTAAACTTAATGTGAACTTAATGAATGTGTGTGACGTACAGATGCATGATCCATTCACAAGCCTTTCATACATCCGTCCACGCCACTTTCGGCTCATTAGGCCTCAGCATTGACGAGATCTCATTTGGTGACAGCATCTTCCAGTGGAGAGCACGAGAAGTAGAGAGAGTTGGCAGTGAAACAAACACAGTGGCATCTTGCTTGGCTTGGCAAAGGATATCTCTATCACACACACTCCTGCTCCCCACTCAGTTAGTTTGTATTCATGTGTTTTAGATTGTATCAGTTGGTCTTGCTGTAATGAGGAGATATTATAGACTTAGTGGCTTGGCAGAGGCAGCAGTCTTTGCTGACATTACACCTCTAATGCCATTGTTCATATTTATATGTTTGTTAACAGGAGCAGCCTATGACACATATACTAGTAGTATCCAGTTTTGAATAATCTCTTTTCCTCTGTCTTTTTAGGTGACCCAGCCCACGTATGATACTATCATCCCATCTTGGATGCGACCGGTAAACGTGGTTAACTTTCCTAGGAGTGTTGTGACTGCCAAAGAGAGCCCTTCAAAATCAAGGAGACTGTTCAAAGGTTACGCTGAATATTAACAACGTGAAAGGAAGACTGGCAGAGATTGAAGTTTGGCCAAATTACAACAGCAAGATGGACAATGTGCTTTGGGTTTAAATAAAGAAGTTTATACTGAATCATCTCTAGAGAAGAGTGAACCCAGACACATCCAATTCAAAGGCAGGTGGACAAGCATCTGATGAACAGATTCTGAAATCTATAAAAAAACATAAAAAGTGGAGTATTGAGCAATCATCTTAACTTGAACCATTGAGCAATCCAGCTGACAACCATACATCACAGCACAAACTCAAAACCCTACTCACAAAGCCAAGATGATGACAATGATGATGATGATGGCAGCCATGATGGTCACCTGCAGCTCTTTGTTTCTTCTCGGCCTGGCTGCTGCCCAGGCTTCCTCAAGCACTACATCACGGACCTCATCTTCATCCTCCTCCTCCTCCTCCTCCTCTCCACGAATGAAGCTATCATACAAAGGTAAGACCTAAGGGGGAAATTGCAGTTTTTCTCTCAATGGGAGGCAAATTTTGTTTGGTAATTTTTTGATGGATGTTTTGGTGTGTTTTTCCTCTAGCACTGTACTTTCTTTGTTTCATGTATTGTTCCACCAAACCACTTTTAAAGCAAACAGTATTGAACAGCAGCTAGACATACGGTCATGTGAAAAAATTAGGACACCCTATGAAACCCTGTATATTTTAAAATATATTTGACCATATGGCTATTGATATCGATTTTAATGATACTGAGGGATCCAAGTAATATAACTAAACAATAAAAATTTAAGAAAAGTCTTTTTAAAACTTATTGTGAAATGTAATCTAAAAACAATGCAATTTCTGCTGAGGAATATATTAGGACACCCCCCACACACATTATCCCACTTGAAATAGTTAAAATGACACACAGGTGTCAGATACACATGATCAGTGCATCGCTACCCAGCATGTTAACGAAGCCTCGCCCTATTTAAACCTCAGATTTAGTTTGCTGTGCCCCTGACTGTTGAAGTGTTGAAGTGAGAGCCATGGTGAGATTTAAAGAGCTGTCTGATGCCATCAGAAAGAAGATTGTGGCCACTTATGAGTCTGGTAAGGGATTTAAAAAGAGCTTGACATCAGTCATTCCACCATCCGGAAAATGGTTTACAAGTGGAGGACATTCAAAACAACTGCCACCATGCCCAGGTCTGGCTTTCCAAGCAAATTCACCCCCAGAGCAGACCGCAAGATGCTCAAAGAAGTATTCAAAAATTCTAAAGTGTCATCACGGGAAGTACAGCAGGCTCTGGCTACGGTGGATGTGAAAGTGGATTACTCTGCTATCAGAAAGAGACTACACAAGTTTGACTTTCATGGGTGTAAGGAAGAAACCTTTGCTCTCCAAGAAAAACATGAAGGCCAGATTGAAGTTTGCCAGAGAGAATATCTGGAATAGTGTTCTTTGGACAGATGAGTCTAAAACTAAATTATTTGGACACCAGACCAGAAGACGCGTTTGGCGTAAACCAAATACAGCCTTCCAAGAAAAGAACCTCATACCAACTGTGAACCATGGAGGTGGCAGTATCTTGGTTTGGGGATGCTTTGCTGCAGCAGGACCTGGCCAGCTCACATCATAGAATCCATCATGAACTCTACTGTGTATCAGAGTCTGCTTGACGAACACGTGAAACCATCTGTAAAAAATTTCAAGCTGAAGCTGAACTGGACACTGCAATATGACAATGACCCAAAGCATAACAGCAAATCCACCAAGGACTGGATAAAAACTAAGAAGGGGAGAGTCCTGGAATGGCCAAGTCAAAGCCCGGATCTTAATCCCATTGAGTTGCTGTGGCGTGACTGGAAACAGGCTGTACATGCAAGAAACCCCTCAAACATATCACAGCTGAAAGAATTCTGCTTTGAGGAGTGGGGCAAACTTTCTTCTGATCGATGTCAGAGACTGGTAAAAGGCTACAAAGACAAGCGTCTCACTTAAGTTATATCAGCCAAAGGGGATAACAACAGTTACTAGGGGGTAGGGTGTCCTAACTTTTTCCTCCATTAAAATACACATTTTTGTTTCAATTTTTTTATGTGTAAAAAACTGTTAATTTTCGTTGTTTGATTGCAGTTAAATCACTTTCTTTTCTAGCAATGCATAAAAACATGATTGGACATTGATATGTGAGCATTTCTTAATGAAGTGCTGATGATTGAAAGGGATGTCCTAATTTTTTCACATGACTGTAATTTCTGTTTTCACAGCCACACTCATCAACTGACATTTGACAAACACACTCACATACAGCCACACAAACACACACATACACATACACACACGAACACACACACACACACGCACACACACACACACACACACACACACACACACACACACACACACACACACACACACACACACACACACACACACACACACACACACACACACACACACAAACACACAAGCACACAAGCACACATACGATTTAACACAGAGAAGCAGGGTCTCAAGTTTCATCTCAGTAGTGTAACCCAGAGGAGGCAGCTCAGCGCTGAACAAAACCACATAAACCAAAGATGTTCAAACCATCATTGAAAGCTGGCAATTACAGCCCAAACGAACACACCAAGGACATGAGATGCGTCGAAGGTTGCCTTTTTGTACCCTTTAATTTGAACAGAAGGGTATGTAACAAACAGGAGGGGAAGAACATTACTTGACACCTGAAGGACTAACAATGGCCCTGTCAACCTCACCCATAGCTGAAAAATTAAGTAATTTTACTCACCAGCAGGTAAGAAGAACTCAGCAAACTTACATTTGTGATGTTCTTCTTTGTTCTACACAGCACTTTAACTTTGCCTCTAATATTACAACTTAGTAATACCCAAAGGAAAGGAGGATACTTTTCAAGTGTGTGCAAATAAAATGAAGTTGTTTCGTTGTACCTCAAGTCCCAATGATAGTAGTGTTTTTTGCTTACTTGGCAGTACAGCTCAAAAGACACCAACGCAATTCAGACAGTTTCTTTGTGGTTAATATTAGCTATTCAGTTGGCATTGTAAACTTGAGCTTGTTCTAAAGCTTGGATTAATGAAGGGCATTGGCTTGATAATGATAATGTAAAATAATATCCAATTGTTTTTATTGGTATTTATAAATACCTCGTTTTACATATCATGTTTTATTTTCAGTAGCCATGGACTTCTACAGATTAAGGACAAGAAAAAAATTTAGGGAGCGGCAGACAACTGTGTGAGTGCATGTGTGTGTGCGTGAATACAAGTTTCAAATGCAACAAAAAAAAGCTAATAAACTGTGACGGACTCTTGGTTATATGTGAATACACCAAGAGATTCCCATGTTGACAACATGTCACGTTCTTAGTTGAGAGACAGGAAGACATCAAAAAAATTTCAGACTAATGAAGCCTTTCAATAGCTAATCAAACAGTATCTTGATCTTTCTTGAGCTCCTGGTTCAAATGAGGCCTTCAGTGGATGGAGCCCTGCTATTTATTCACTTTCTCAAGCCAAGGATCCTTTTTATTCCACTGATGCAGAGTAGCTATTATAGCATACGTTTACTAATACGAGATGAATTTTCCTGTGCACTCTCCCCAGAATTTCCCTCTGCCATTTGGAAAACAGCAAATACACTCAAAACTTCCACTGAAACCACTTAAGAGTCATTACTGTAGGTCCTGCCTTTTCACAAGTCACTGGCCTTGGGGAAAAAAATGATATTTAAATACTAAAATTACGTGGGTTTATTGACCACATGACTTGTTGCAGCCCTGTGGCACATTACATGATATAAATCTGATTATCATAAGGTTTTCTTGCTTTGAAACTTTGATCACGAACTGGGATCGTTGTTCCTTGCCTTGTTTTGACTTTGACTCCTATAATTTCCTGTCCCAGGTACTAACTTAGGGTTTTGATATAGACACATCTAGAAAATTTAGCAATCAATCAAGGCATTCCTTTTCAAAATACAGTTTTCAACTTCTTTATTATAATGCATATCATAGATTACAGATTCCCTAATAACAATTAAGAATACTTCTGTATTTTCAGAGATGCAGCAATTCCATGGAGTACGTCGGTTTGAGTTGGAGCGTTCCTGCTGCTTCAGTGCTCTGTTGTTGGATGAAGAGAGAGGCCGCTTATTTGTTGGTGCAAAGAACTTTTTGATTTCACTATCGTTGGACAATATCGCCAAGCAGGAACACAAGGTAAGTAACAAACCTGAGAGAAAAAATCCATAGAGACAGAAATACGTCAGAGAACAGACTTGTAAAAATTGTGACATAATGTTGTTATTTTGCCGTCCAGAACTACAGAGCAAATTGAAACTGGATTCACGGAGAAGAAACTGATAGAGCTGATAGCAACTGATGTAAATCATTCTGATAATAGCATAAGTAATTTTAACACACTTAAAGTCATGCTAAAAAGGTTTTTATAAATTATTATTGCTCTCAACTTTCCTCCACTCCTGCTAATGTTTTATCCATAAAGTCAGATACATCTTCACCAATAGATAGTTAAGTCAAGTTCCTATTCCTCCCAGACCTGTGGTCATTGAGACTCCCTTACTTACTACATTCCTAATTACCATGGCTATCAATAAAAATCAATATACAAAATAATGGGCATATAATGTATATATAAATAAAAGAACCTTGACGTGGCAGCATGTCGTGCTGGCATCAATTGAAATAAAAAGATATTTGTTTTTTAACTTTGAATTGATGTATATTTGTTGTAATGTCCCATTTTTAATTTCTAAAAAGCTCTAAAACATTTGAAGGATGTTCCTCTTTAGTTCATTAAGAACAGTTCTCTCATTCCTCACAATAGCCTAACTTATGGCATTCTTGTTTACTGAATATTTAATGTTGATTGTCATATAAACAGAACTTAACTAAACCAAGCTCAAATAGGACAGTCCGTTACTTTCTCAATCCCAACTATTTCAAAAGACTCATGGCCAAATACTTGATTAAAACTCATACACTTCAGAACATTAAAACATTGTCAAAATAAGTAATGGTATGATCAGTGTGTTCCATATTCACTCAATCCATGGTTCAACCAGTGCTGTGTGTTGTGTGTTTTTATAATGGCTTTATTGCTTAATTTAGTGCTATTTACAAACCACCTCAGATCAAAGAGCCGTAAAGGAGCAAGGGATGGAAACTCTGAGGTGATTCTAATTCACAATGAGACCCATATTGTTTGATTCTGAGTTCAGCTAAACACTCTTAATGAGTTTGTTTTCATGTTGAGCCAAATGCCTGGCAAAGTATTGCATTGACTCTTTGTACCAACATGTCTCTCGACCAGATCATAACCTTGCACATATGAGGTTAGTTGAGTAAATACCCTTTTTTTAAGAGAAGGGAACAATGTGACAAGGTATTCATGAAACAAAACAGTCGACAAAGATGACCAGTAATATAATCTGTATCTAGATTGTGTAGACACAAAAAAAAGCCAACAGCATTACATATAACGGACTATTTCATCAGCTAACACTGTTTGGTGCATGAGATTGGTATTGGTTTTAGATACAGTTTTCCCTCTTCGCTTTTCATGATCAGAAGGTAAATGATAACAAAAAAAAAATTACAGATTATGACAGAGCCAGTCAGGATAATCATTTGCAGGACAAAATTATAAAGGATCCAAATAAAAAGAGATATCTTAAGTGTGTGCCAAAGAATAATGATAACATAAGTATTGAAGTAAGAAGTAATGTATGCATACTTCCATGTGCTTTCCTATGTTTCAGATCTACTGGCCTGCACCTGTCGACTGGAGGGAGGAGTGTAACTGGGCTGGCAAGGATATCATTGTATGTTTCTTTACCCTACTTCACCCTACTCACGACTCTGTATGTTTCAAGAAATTCTCCTTACTTGTTAGGTGTATAAAACATGAAAATGCCCATCTGAATTCCTTTTTGGTAGACAACAAAGAAGGTCATAATGCATACATCAAACATCATATTACAAGGCTTGCACAGATGTCGCTTTAGTTTTGGGATATCCAGCCATCACAATCCACATGCATCATAATAACACACCATAATATCCCCACTGTTCATGCAAACATAAGGCTTCTGCTGTCAAAGGAACAAAAACAAACATTTCCTCTCTTTTAACTGGAAGGACAGTGTGAAAAGCTGGCTCTGCCTACTCTGTCAGAAATTAAAAGACAAATAATTCAGAAGAATGCAATAAAATACTGATGTCCGTTGAGCATGTGGTCCCTCAATGTAGTCCAGATCACATTTGGGTGTACACTGTTTAAAGAATGTGGCCATATGGGGTCCAGACCTTATCCAAATGTGGTCAGATCAATAACATCAAGACTTCAGTGTGTCCTTGAAGTTTCTGGGGTGCTTTTACAGAACTGTTTTCGGGTCGACAGATCAGGCCCGGGAACCTCTTCCCAGGCTAGTTGACTGGTGGTCTTTCACCAATGCAACATAATAACACCTTTTAATCCACTGTGGTCATGATCATGAGACACTAACACTACAGTCAAACAGATAACATCCTCAAAATTGGTGTGTTCTTTTTTTCAAAACCCTATCTGGCTAAGGTCTGCTAATTTTGGTACAAAGTGTAACTCTTGCTGTTTTGAACATCATCAAAAAAGAAACTGATTGCAAATGACTTCATGTATTGATCTAATTTCCTGTGTTATTGCAACATGGAACAAAATACTTAAGTGATGATTTTGTCACAGATCTAAAATCTGTGGGTACAATTTTCTTCCGTTCTCATGTGTACCAATTTTTATTTTAATTAGGGTTTTCAAAAGCGCTTTAGAAAGAAAGTGTTTCAACAGCAGAGTGTAAAATAGAGAACTGAATAAGCATGAGATTGTTGTAATACATTTTAGTGGTCTAAATCTGTTTGTCATTTTTAGCAACTGACATAACATGTCATTTTAGATTATCCTAGTAAGCACATTGCCACATTGCTAACCACCTATCCAGATCGATTAAGAAGTACACGTCCAGTACATGTCCAGGCTATTCACTACATCTGGCAACCCGGAGCTACAAATGTGTCATAGGTTTCAACCCTGTAAGTTCAAACAATGACTCATGTTTTTTTTTCCGTACTATATTCACTCAGGTTATTTTTAGCTTCATATAATTCTGGGAGTGCACTAAAAAACATTCTGTGCCACACCTATATTCTGATAATGTCATCACCCTCTGTTCATTTACTGCATCTCCCTGTTTTTTGACGTAATGTTTTTGTATTGAAGTGGGCTTCTAATCTCAGTATTTCGTAAAGTTGCCGAATATTTTAGTTATGAATGAGGAAAAAAGATGCAAGTCAAAGTGGGTTTAAACTCGAAGTCTATACCGTATCCACTTTTGATATTAAAAGTGTTTTGCACATCAACACACACACACACACACACTCAAACACATACAAACACACAAACACAGTCAGAAAGATTGATTTTCTTTTTTTTTTCCCAAATCACACCAGATGTCTCTCTCTCCGTTTTACCAGGGTTTGAGAGAGTATAAAGCATGTTTTTGTATTTCTTATGAAAATGAGTCCTGGCCAAATCACCAATCAATAGAATGTCTCTAAAATGCATGAGGATTTAGTCCACAGAGAGGGACTTGACATGGAGAAAGCTAACAGAGGCACTTTATGTGTTACAGGGATTGAACCCATGACCTATCGTTATATCCATGTGAAAGCTTTCCTTAGATATGGGCCACCCTGTTACTCCATTCTGTCTTTTTTCGTCTTTTGGCAGTCAAAAATAATAGCTGAGATCAAAATTTTCAATTTTGTTCCTCAAAAAAGAAACAGCTTTTTTCCAAAAATATACTGAATAAAACTTTGTGACCATTATGTGTCCAAATGTGATGACTTCGGGGAGTTCAGATCTGGCTCCCTGACCAACATGTTGAGGCCACCAAGACCATATAGACCACCCAGGATTATATTACATACAATTACTTAACTCTTGTGTGTGTGTTAGTGCTCTAGAGGTGTGTGTGAAAATCTGAAAATTTCACTTCGGTGTGTGCTGACGTGCCCCAATGTGACTAATTATAGTACTTCTGTTCCTGTGTTTGACAGTGTTTGCACATTTGTTCATGAATGTATATGTATCTAGTGTGTGTGTCTGAGTGTGTGTGTGTGTGTGCGCATGCGTGTGTGTGTGTATTTGTGTGTGTGTCTTCATGTGTGTAAAACAAACCCTTTATCAGTGTGATTATACAGCTGTAGAAGACAGACCTCCATTCATAGAACCTCTAGGCTCCAGTTTCACCTGACCAGGCATCTGTCTGGGTGTGTGTGTGTGTGCATGTGTGGAGGCTATTTGTGTGTGTTTTAGTGAACCTTGGGAGTGGAGGAAAAAAAAAATCATAAGAATAAGACAGTGGTTCAGGAAAAAGGAAAGAGGACAGAGAAAAATTTGGAAATGATATAAAAAGAATGGATTTACAAAACAAAATGTTTTTCCCCTGATCAGTTGTTTTTACAATCTGTCTGGCTTTTAAATGCTATTATTATCCTTTAATAAACACTGCCCACTTAATTCTTTAGACCTTTGTTCTCTGGGCAAACACTTTTCCAAACACTGAGAACTCGGCTGACCTCACATTTTACTCACATAAAAGTCCCTCAGTCAGTCCAGACCAAACTGTCCATGCGGCTTTAGTGTTTAAAAACACGGATCTCTCTCATTTCATACTCTCTCAAATATCCCGTATTGCTCAGTAAAACAAACAGGGATCCAATAAATGCTTGAATTGTTTGTTGTTTGGCCATTTGAATCAAATCATCTGTGTTTTCTCCCCGGGGAAGGGAGTATGTCATCAAGTCCTTGTCAAAGCCCTTGTGATTTCTAATGATACTGATATCAGACTTGAGTTCGGACTCGGAATCCATCTTCACCAACTCGACTATTTGTGTTTTGGCATCATGGCATGAATTAGTGGTTTCTAGGTGGAAAGGACAATATCCATTGAACATCTGGAAGGGTGACTAATAATAAGCCAATCATCAGGGGGTGGAATATTTGGGGTGGAAATATGGCTGTATGCAAGGAGGACCAAATGTAGTACTGGTTACCTCTATGGATGACATAAAGGCTTATGAAGGCTTTTCTATATCAATAATGTAAGTAGAAATTGCTAAGGACTTTTATTCAAAGAGGAGATTTTGTGTTGTTTTTTTTCTATGTCAGTATATACTGATTCAGGGTGGTATGTTGGTCTGGTTTGGATAAACTCAATCTGCCTTCCTCATGGAAATCAGATGCAGCATCGGCAAGGTCAAACTGAAGATGGGAATCATAATGTTGTGACAATGTAGTGTGATGACGGAGTTAAGTCATTAATCCTATTTGATTTTTGAGAGAATTAAAAGACTGCTTGATACTCACATGTGCTTTTTTTAATAACAGAAACAAATACATAGTGTGTCCACTAATTGACATGTGGTAATTAAGAATCCTACAGAGCAGGTGTAGAATGAGTTTTATCAGTCTGATTAGAAACTTTATGAGTGGTAAAATAATGACATATTATTTTTGACAATGGCTTTTGCCTGTTTTTTAAATATAAATATAAAGTCTGATACCACTTGTTCAAGCATAATAAAAGGTTATAGGATGCATCACACTTACATTATCTATATCACTTATCCTATACACAGGATCACTGAGCCTATCTAACCTCGGGACCAGTCACCAAACGATCACAGGGCAACATACAGAGGCATACAACCATTCAATCCCTTATTCACAAGTCTTGGCAATGTAGGGTCTCCAATTAACTTTCTGTATTTTTTAAGAATGTGGGACGGAACCAGAGAACCTGGAGCAAACCCATACAAACACAATTAATGTGTTTGCAATCTCCACATAGAAAGGTATCCTGTAGAGCTCGAACCAGAGACCTTTTTGCTGTGACACAGAAACGCCAACCACTATGCCACTTTGCCAAACATGGAACACTTTTGTACAGAAAAGTTAGAGTTTCATCTATTCATCTACTTATTGTTTGGCAAGTTCGAGGCACTGACATCTATGAATGATATCAATAGCTCACTGATACCAGTAGATCAACAATTAAACACTCAACTTGTAATGGTCTTTACATTTGTCCACATAAAAGCAAGTAATAAACACTTCATTACTCAAACTCACCTAGAGACCACAGGAAAGTCACCTAACATGCACTAACACCAACCCAGACACATGCATATAAACACTGAGAGACAGAGGCAGTAAACGCTGGACAGTTTAGCCAGACACTTTGTCTGACTCAGCACTTTAAGTAAGACGTGGCCATGGATCTGGTAACATTTTAATTGGTGAAGTGATGGGATGTGTATTTAAAATGTCATGTGGGCACGAAATTAGTGATTTTCTCCACCACCACCCATCAACAAATAATCAAGAAATATAAAATTACTCTATTGTTTTATGTGAAGACATATGTCCTGCTTGATAGGGAATGAGTCTGAACTACCTTATGATGGTATATGAGTATGAGCTGCAGAGCTCCACAGAGCAAATTTTATGTAAAAACTGTGTGAATTTGGGACTGATGAATGTAATTTGTTTCACAAAGCTAAAACAAATCTTAATTTACCTATCTAGCATGCTATTAACCCCCCCCCCTTCACCCTTGGTGGTGAAAAAATTATGACATTCCACTTGTCCTCTGATGGTCCTCTCACAGGTTTGTTGCTTGAAAGGACTCTGCGCCTGGAGGCTATGGGGTTGCCTTTACTTCCTTAGATACAAGAGGCCTGATATCTCTTGCAGTCTGTTTTGCTCAGTTGTTGGCCTTTGCTCAACTGACTTGAGAAAAAAAGTGAGCAGAATATATAGATCAATGCAAGGCTCTTGTTGTACTGTTCCAACAGGATGTTCCCTTTTAGCTTAATTGTAGATGTCTGAGGGCCCTGCTGAAATACAACATTTACTGACTCTTAATTTCAGGTTTTTCCCACACATGCAAGTCCCATATGGGCCACTTCATTTTGGTCAGCTGCCATTTTGCCATTACAAGACCTTTACTGATTTGTCATCTAATACGTTCTTGCAGCACTAAATATTCATCTAACTTAAAATGTGATGTGTTGCTGTACATTGCAATAATAATCAAGATGTCGGCACAGAAAAATACTTAAACTACTGGATTATAACAAGACTAATATCTGATGGATCTACAAGGATTCGATCGATGAATTATTAGTTGGAGCAGACCAACGCAAGCCTAAAATCTGTAATCTGTAAGGGACAGTTATTAGCCTTTCCCTGTTGAGAATAATTGAATTGGTGTCAGTCACTAGTGAAAGGAAATTCTCTGCTGCTTCCTGTAGGGTGAGATCTTAGAAAGCAGTCTGGGGAAATATGTATGACAAATGTCAACACTGTTAGATTGTCCTGCACAGCAGATGCGATCAAAGGCATTCCAGGGCTGTTACACTGTGCCGTGCTGTGTACTTAATGCTGGTCCATTGAGTGCCATCACTGTATGTTCAGTCAGTGCCTCTCAGACATTAACTTTATTAAAGTTCCCTCAGACACAGGAACACTGGTGCATTCAAAACAGAGACAGAACGATACGTTATTTAATTACGGTCCAAACTTTTATAACAATATACTGCAATAACTCAAAAAAACACTGAAATGGGGTAATAAGTAGAAGGAATAAAAAATGAAAACAAATGTGGTTGAACATGGTTTTGACAAGAAAGGTATTGAAGCTATCTGGGCACAATGTGTTACATTACAAGGCCAGGAATGTGCAATAATTAGGAAAAGCAATGCAACTTCATAAGCACAAGGCAAGGCTTAAAGCTCGGGCCATTGTGAGGTCACTGGCAGCATTTTGCTCACTGTTTCAACTAATGAGTCAGTGGCAGGTCAGAGGTTGACTGTTGAACCCAATGTTACCCACACACACCTAAGCACACAAAAGAAATGTAATCGTTAGCACAGTTCAACTGCCTTGGTCTTCTCCTTCCTTTCTGATCTTTTCGGGGTCTTTCAGCCTCATTTTCTCTTCTTGCCTTCATCCTCCAAAGCTTCCTGCTCTTTCTCTTTTGTCACATCAAAGAGTTGACTTTGTAGACCCACCTATCCCAGGACAACACACACACACACCCACACACCCATACACAAGCACATACGCACACATACACAAAGGGTTGGAACACAATAGGGTCAGATTGAAGAGGAGGTCTCGCTCCAGACACGCCCTGGAACACCCTGGGAATCTGAGAAAAAAAAAATGATTGACTGAGGGTGTGGAGGCAAAGTCAGTAGGTGTGCATCTTTTGTTGATGTCACCTATGTTTGTCAACAATTTAATTGGTACATCCATAAGTTGAACAAATTTTTCCAGTATATGAATACATAACATATTTGAGAAAATCAATACACTGATGTAATAAGGAGTTAAAAATGTATTTGCACACACACACACACACACACACACACGCGAATGCATTTGAACACACAAAGCAGACATCCACAGCTGTGGCTGTGCATTAGCCAAGCATGTGGCTATCATCAGATTCATTTCTTTAACCTTTACATTAATGATCCCTGAGGGTCCAGTAGTGTTTGTAACTTGATCAGCAGACAGATGTCCAGTGGCCGGTCCAAGGAAAGTAGACACGATAGAATGGGAGGCACAGTGAGGTTTGGTGTCAGAATTAAGAGTGTTTTTTCAGTGATGCAACTGGTAACTAATGATGCCATTGAATAGACAATGCTGAAGGGAAAATTGTTCTCATTTACAATTAGGACAAAATAAATAAATAAAGTCTTCTGTCATCTCTGCAGGTAATAGAATCATTTATTAAAAGATATAGCAGGACTGCGGCTAGAGAAGGAGGATTAAGAATCCATCCATTATATCCATATCAGTCTACTGTAAATCTTTACTTCAGCATTCTCTGGAGATCCAGTTTCAGTAATATAACTCAGAGTTGAATAGATGTTACACTTCACCAGGACAGGAAAATAAATAAAGGATGGGGTTGAGAGCTGAATTAAAGTGTTTATTTACCCATAGATTGGATGCCAAAAACGGTCATCAGCTTTGTGAAAATTAAGATAAACTATGTTGGTCAACACTTTCATTTCTTCATTTTTTTATCATGCTATGAGAGAAGAGCCTGCTGGAACAAGGAAATCACTTTAGGGAAGAAAACAATTAAGCTCATATTCATAATGAAGCATAATTTTTACAATTTTTGTCTTGTCTATCTGTGTAATTATGCTGTAACTGTTTTATCTATGCAATCATTAGATATTTGATATCAAAATTGTCTAATAATCACCAATCATAATATGTGGCCCCATAATGGAACTGAGCAACCAATAATTAGTCCCAGTATGGCACTTTTGGATTTAGGTTTATTATGCTTTTGAATGTGATCTGTCCCTATGATAACAGCAAAACCAAGCCGCCCTACTGCTGATTCGGCAAAAAGTCAGGATGACACTAAACAAATATTCTTGACTACCAAGAAAATCTAACAGAAATATAAAGGAGAAGATGGATTTATGATGGTTTTTTTTTAGTACAAGTACAGCAACGAACCCTTCGGAAAGGCAATTTGACTAATTATCTTTACCTTGTTTTTTTGGCGCTAAAACTTTTGGCGCTAAATATTATGTAAGTCAGGGAGCAACAAAAATAGCTGAACAGGTCTTATACCAACACAAAGGCATGTGTGTGCATAGGCAGGATACAAAGGCTGTCATAACAGCGGAGTGCAGAAGCTGGTGGAGGTGGGGATGTGTCAGGCACACATGGGGCCAGAGGGAATGTACACCACACCAACAGACAGTCATTTATTTTTTATTTTCCTCTTTTTCTCCTTTTTACATTGATAATCTTGATACTGGCTTGTTCTGACGCATTTCAGGGTAGTTTGACATGATTTTTCAAAACGGTGTTATTTTTAATACAAGAACTTTTTAGCCTATATATCCTTGATTTGATAAATTTCGACCCGATCTTTCATCCTTTTGATATCTTCGCTGATATTGAGTGGGTGGCAGGGTTCAACCTGCACAAGGCTGATTTACAGAGACAGGCGGGCATTCACACTCACATTCCTGCTGATGGGCCATTTAGTCTCCAATTAGCCTTAATTAACTTGCATTTTTCTAGACTGTGTGAGGAACCCAGAGAAACCAGGGTAAACAAAAACGTGATCAGAGGGAACAAAAAAATGTATTCAGAATATCCAGCTGTCTGGATATACTTCTTGCTGTGAGGTTGAAGCTCCAACAGCCTTTGGTGAATCTGAAGCATGAAAGAATAAAAAAACAAAAATTGAATCGAGTGACTTCATGTGAAATATTAAAACATCCCATGTAGGAAGCCACATCAATTAAAATCAGTCCTTTTAGGCAGACTGATAATTTTGTCTCTGTGTTTGCTTCAATTAGTCTGACTGTGTCAACTATGTGAAGATCCTACACCACTACAATCGCACCCACCTGTATGCCTGTGGAACCGGTGCTTTCCACCCTACTTGTGCCTTTGTGGAGGTGGGACACAGGATGGAGGTAAAGACATTTAAAAGCACACACACTTTATTATTTTAACTTTTTTGACAGCAGAACTTGATAGAGCACTTGTTTGTCCCTTGTTTATTTCTTATCTGTAGAAACTACACTTAACTTTCATACATGCAAACAAAAACAACACTTGGATTCCTGAAAGAGGAATGTGGTAAAGACTGTGAAAAAAAATCCAGAGTAGAACCTCAATACATAATCTTTTAGAAACATGGATATGACACCCAATTTCCAGTGGTTTCTTAGAGGGATGTTTTGCATAACTAAATTGATCAGAGAAGAAACAGGTGTCTGGCTAAGAGTGCATTGCATTTACTTTTAAGCTGCCGAATGTGTTGCTTCAAGTATGACAGGACAACTTTGTAACAAATATTTATGAATCCATCCTTGTATAATTGTTTAGTATGAAAGTAAATGAAGCATTTATGTACCTAAGTGCATTTGCAAACTAAGCGCCCACATCCCCCTGTCCTCCATCTATCAGGACCATGTGTTCCGGATTGATCCCTCCAAGGTAGAAGACGGTAAAGGGAAAAGTCCATATGATCCTCGCCACAATGCTGCATCTGTACTTGTTGGTAAGTATACCCATGCACGCTTGATTGTGATGTATGATTGTAACTGCACAAGTTGTTTTTTTTTCTTCTCATTTAGCTTTTTTTCCTTTGACACAGACCCAATAATTACCTGCAAAATGTTACATCATCAATTGTAATAGTAATTTATGAACTTTCTTTGTTAGGCGATGAGCTGTATGCTGGCGTGGCAACAGATTTAATGGGACGGGATTTCACCATCTTTAGAAGCCTGGGGAAACGCCCCTCAATCCGAACTGAACAACATGACTCCCGCTGGCTCAATGGTGTGTTTGTGGTTGTCACATTGAACATCTATTTTTCAAGATGAGAATTCGTGTTAAGAGTTCATAACAAGTTCTTGTTATGATACCAATAAAACAACATCGTTCTTTTTTCATTTGTATCTTCCAGAGCCAAAATTTGTTGGGTCCTTCTGGGTCCCAGAGAGTGAAAACCCAGATGATGACAAGATATTTTTCTTCTTCCGGGAGACAGCAGTTGAGGCCCAAGGCCTAGGGAAGTCTACTTATTCTCGTATTGGACAACTTTGCAGGGTGAGAGATGATTTCGTTACTCAAATCTCTTCTTGTGCAACAAGAGAGAACACAACATGATGTCACATTGTGAAAGAAAAATACATTTGAAAGTGTGGTACTGCTAGTACCATCTCATTTCACCCTGTAATATATCCTGCTTACAACATTTTATTGTGATGGCCAAAAACAGAATGACATGGGCGGTCAAAGAAGTCTGGTGAACAAGTGGACAACATTTCTAAAAACCCGGCTGATCTGCTCGGTGCCTGGACATGATGGAAGTGACACATACTTTGATGAGCTACGTGAGTTCAGTGTACACACTCACAATAGGAACTGCCAATTGTTTCTAATGACATTTAATGCTACAAAATACAATTAAGAGATGGATTGAGATGTACTATAAGTAACATTTACAATATTTGATACAATAACTAAAGAATATTGTGATGTAAAAGATCGGAAGAGCACA
>CAAKHD010013448.1:58580-68580 GCA_901007705.1 Fistularia tabacaria
GACGCTCTTCCGATCTCACTCACAATAGGAACTGCCAATTGTTTCTAATGACATTTAATGCTACAAAATACAATTAAGAGATGGATTGAGATGTACTATAAGTAACATTTACAATATTTGATACAATAACTAAAGAATATTGTGATGTAAAATGTGATGATATCATGTAATATTGCAGAATAAGTTAAGCATGATGCAGCATCAACGGTATGATTTAACTGCGTTCATTCATTTCGACTTGAGTGTTTGAATGAGTGTGTGTGCTCGAGTGATTGCACGTAAATTCATGTAATGGATTATTTTGTGAACCTTAACACATCTGTGATCTCACATAAAACACCTAAAATGATCATGGCTGTATTATATTTAGGCTGTATTGTCTTGTGGTAGCAAGTAATGGGTGTAACTATGTAAACAATGTTGCTCAATCGATGTTTTTTTGTGGTAGATTCTAACATTTCCTGGTTAAACACAGCCAGGCATTATGTGACATTTCCTCAGAAGACTTGAGTTTCAGTGTTATTGAGTCCGCTTTTATGTCTGGACGTTTTACAACCTGAGAAACAATGACTGTACACGCAACATTCATATCCTGGCTTTAATCAGGTTTAGGATGTATCTCATCTCTGTTTATGTACATATCAGACACTTGGATAAGACCTTATTCAGGTTTGAGAGACTTAAATGTTACACCTAAGGTAACCCCAGAGAAACCTACTGTATCATGTGTTCATTACAAAAAAAAATTAGGCTATATTTGTGTATGTGTGTGTATTACTTTTACTTTTTTCTTCACATTTTTTTCACTTATATTTAAGTTTATGTATTAAAGCAAAATATATCAAGGCTGTAGGAATGTTTGGCCCGGCAGGAACATTCTCACATAGTCATCTTAGGTGTACAAAATCCCAGTCTTTGCCTCCCTGTATACTAAGCATATCGAATAACAGAATGAGAAAATGGTCTTAGTTTGCTTTTTTGCTCCAGATTTCTGAGTTTTCTTTCATACAGTTCAACAATGTAATCCTATTGTCAAATATTAGGAAATAATTAAAAATAGAGAACGGGTGTACAATAAATTAACTAGGATGTCTGAGCTCAGTATTACAAGACCAAGGAGGCTAGCATTCCTTCAGATTTAAAGAAAGCATGAGTGAGAGATTAATTGGTTATTGATTTCGGCCTGGCCTTAAAGCAACTATTTATTTATTTATTTTTAATCACTGGGTTCAAAGTAGGTTGCAGACTTGTGTCTGGTGAGTCTTAGTTTAACATAAATTGATGATGTGTTTTTATTAGGCAGAGTCCCGAAGCAAGGGCATATCTATAGCTCAGATTGTTAGCAGAGGAATTTCTTCAAATGAGACATGATTTTAACAAAAATCTGGCTCCATAATGTGTACGTTTGAGGATAAATGTAGGGGGGACTTCAAATTGAGTGATGTGGCAGTGAAAGAATTATTTCTAATGTAAATCACATTGTTTTCTGTTAAATGATTCTTCCGTGTACAGTAATTTTCTGAAGATACTCAGTAAAGTGAGACTGCAAAGCTTTTAATCACCCAAGGGGAAAAGATGTTATTTTATCCTTTTGAAGATCGGAAAGACAAGCTCTGGAAGTGCATTAGACAATGTGTTCATCTACTGTAATTTAAACTGGAAATTGAAGTTTTCCTTAATAACTAATTATCCAACGCCTTAATTATTAAGCTGGTATTATGCCACTAGAGTAGAGTACTATGAAGAAACTGCCAGAGTTTTATCCAAACCGAAGAGATAAATCATTTTATGTTCTGTTAAAATGAGATTTCTCATCCAGCACCTCTTCCATTCAGTAGTTCCGTTATATTTACAAGATGCCTGGGGATGTCATTATAATTAATTAAAATAATGGAATTTAATGGGACTAAACAAAAATTTGAGAGATAGTTTTACAAAAAGCAAGTGTTTTTTGGATGGGGAATTTATTGAATAGAATTACAAGGAGTCAAGCAATATCATACAGACCAGTATATCTCCCCCAAAAAGGAGAGGGAGAGAGAAATAAAACTTATAATGAAACATTTGAGACTTATGTTGATGAAACTTAGTTACAGCCTGAAAGTACCATGATGAATTTGCCTCAATAAATGAATACATAAATAGGTACATAAACAAGGAATGTGTCTTACAAACAAGAACATTTTCAAAGTCAAACCTGATTAAATATATGACATCACATGTAAAGTACTGAAATCATTTAATACAGAAATATATTACAGAAATAAATTAAAAGGTAAGAAAGAAAGAATGTCTAACATGCAGCTGCAGATGAATCTTTGTGACCATCTATGGGTGACAATATACCTTTCTGCAGTGAAAGCTGAACAAATGGGAATGATTGTCCGAAATCCAATCCTCCCCTGGGCTACATCTGTCCATCATAATCAGCCATAAGAGCAAGGAGTATTTTATCTTTGCTGGGATTTATTGGCCTACCTTAGGCCACATCAGAGTATCAAAGATGTTAATCTGGGCGTCACTTGATGTGTACAACAATTACTTCATTTATGTGCGTGCCAATTGCATGATTTAATAATTTTTTCCATTTTTTACAATGCCACATTAGCTTAAAAGGTAGCAGTAGGTAGGCACTGCGTAAACAAGCATGACAACCATTTAATGGGACAACAGTCAGTTGTTTAGGGCCATGGTGGATTTAGTTCCATGTCGTGACCCTCAGCTCTTTGTGAATGTCTGTTAAAAGTAGTTAGTGGTTAGACATGGCCAAAGGGCTCTGTTTATCTTTCTCTCGACCTCTGACCTCTGGTCTACCTTTGACGTGTGTGTGTGCGTTCCGCACGCATTGATGTGTGTGTTTGTCCATCCCCAGGCGATGTATTCCTGTTGCAGACGAAGGATAGAAAGAATCCAATGATCTACACAGTCTTCTCTACTTCCAGGTCAGGGTCCATTGTGTGTGCGTGTGTGCGCGTCTGTGTGTATGTGTGTGTGTATGTTTCTGTATCTAACCCAGCACTCCCTGTCCCCCAGCAGCAGTGTATTTAAAGGCTCAGCTGTGTGTCTCTACTACATGAATGACATCCGGAGGGCCTTCCTGGGGCCCTTCGCTCACAAAGAGGGGCCCAACTACCAATGGGTCCCCTTCCAGGGAAAGGTCCCCTATCCCCGCCCAGGAATGGTATGTCATTAACAATAAAAACCCAAACATAGTGTATGTGTCTGCTGGACATTCTTGAAATTACTGTATTATTAAAAAAAAAGTTCTACTTTTAAGAGGTATTTCAAATTCATCATTCTGTAATGTTCCTGTGTCACAGATGATTCATTTGACAGCAATTTAAAAAAAATTCCCCTTTACAACACATTTGTTCTCTGTGTGCTTTTAGTTTAAAAAAATATGACGACAGGGTGTGGGTTTTTTTACGTTGGAGAGAAAAAAAACATGGTCAGTACAGCAGACTTGCTTCGAAACATTTTCTTGTACACATCCACAAGTTTTAGTATAGCAATATCATTATTTCTGCGTTTTCCACTTCCACAAGGAGTCTGATATTGATGTTAATTGAATCTTCTTCATGCTTAGTGACCCACCTTGATCTTAACCTTCTTCATATTTTAAATCACAAACTATCTATTTGCTCTTTGTCACTGGAGTTCTGTGGTGTTTTGTGTTGGCAAGCTGACTGCCGTAGAACAAAACTCATAGTGAAGCCAAAGAGAGAGACTCATTGAAAGTTTTAAAAGTTAAGGATGGTACAAATATGTTTTCGATTCTAAGGTACAGACAAATGATGAAGTAAACATGTGTTCATTTTCAATATAAAAAGACTTGAAAGAGTGTGGTGTTCTACTTCAGAAGTGCAGTATATCCCATCTTACACTGCATTTCAAATGAAAGTTTTTCCCTGCCACCCAACCCCCACCCCGAATCAATGTGTGGTTATTAGGGCTCTTATATTCTGCTAAGCAAACAAGAACAGTGTCAGCAACATTTCTTATGCGGGGCTTCAGCTGCTACTTCCATCACACAAAAATCCCTATTGAATGGCTGCAATGGAGTAATTGTTTTTGACCTGGACTAAAACCTCTTTCATGCCATGACCAATTTTCAAGAAAATTCATACAAAATGAGTTTGCTTCAAAACAGAATTATAATACTGCATTTTAGATACATAAAACAAACTAAGAACTGAGAATCTAAGTCTTTATTCCAGTTTTGCTCGAAAGACCTAAAAAAAAAGGTCAATTGCTTTAGCAAAATGTGTATCATAAGGATACTGTGTGGATACTGTTGTTGCATATAGTATATATGTGGGCTATTTTGGTTATTTTAGAGCTTTTTCCTATCTTATTTCTTCTAGATGAAATTTAATTTGCAGTGTTATCAAGTGTTCGGTAACCAATTGCAGTGAGATATTCATTCAGATTTTCTTGGTTGGCCTCCATCAGTGTCCCAGCAAGACATTTGGCAGCTTTGAGTCCACAAAGGGTTTCCCTGATGATGTGATCCAGTTTGCACGCCACCACCCTTTGATGTTTAACGCAGTCTACCCGGTGAGCAGAAAGCCTATCTTTGTGAGGACGGATGTGGACTACAGCTTCACACAGATTACAGTGGACCGGGTTAATGCAGCTGATGGACAGTATGATGTCATGTTTATTGGCACAGGTGAAATACAATTAAATTATTAAAAAGCTATACAATTCGCGAATTTTATATTTAGATTTAAAATAAATTTTGCATATCCTATTTCAGACAAAGGGACAGTGTTAAAAGTGATCAATGTACCAAAGGAGAGCTGGAACAATGTTGAGGAACTTCTACTTGAGGAGCTGGAAGTCTTCAAAGTAAGGCAACTACTAAACTGCAGATTCCTCTAAGAGATAAAATTTTACATTACCCTTTAAATAAGATTCAGAATTTTCACTGCTCAGTGTGGCAATCAATCTAATGTATCTTCTCTCCTTTCCAGGATGGATCATCTATTAATAACATGCAGATCTCCTCAAAACGGGCAAGTATATTAATCCACTTGTGAAAAAGAAGTAGTATACAGAATGTACTTAAAAACTTGCAAACACAAACTATAAATGGTAAGACTTTACAAAGTCAAAAATAATTTTCTTAACTGTAACTTTGGATTCTATTGTTTTGACGATCCATCCTATATACACTGTGCAATATAAGTGGCTCGCGACAGAATATGACAAAATCTAGCATTATTGTTGGTTGTTACTCTCAGACTTTGGTCAGGCATTGCACGATGTGGAAAGTTCAAAGACAGCAATTATTGTGGTTCCTGACATTGTCCAAAATTTCAGTTTCTCAACTCACTTTTTGATGACTGCTATAACTTTTTCCTACTTACGAACCATAGCAGGTGCTGGAAAAAATCTAACATAGTAGTGGTACTTAACTGAAGTTGACACTTTTAGTCCATCCTCACCCACACCCCCTTTAGATTTTTATTAATGCAATAGTTATGAGAATTTATTTCCTGCACAGCTGTGTCATTGCTAAGTTCGAGATCAAGATGTAATATTCAATTTTCAAAATCATAAAATAGTATCATTTCATCAGTTAGTGTGAAATCACCACTTTTTTCTTTCAAATCATCAGTTCTCTAGAACTGTGTCCCAACAATGATTTCAGTTTTGCTGTGAAGAAAAGTTTGGGACAGTGCTGTTGTCTTTTCTTAAATATTTGCCCTGCTCTCACTCTTGTCCCATCACAGCAACAACTGTATTTAGCCTCGGACACAAGTATTGCCCAGGTTCCCCTTCACCGCTGCAGTGTGTACGGGAAGGCATGTGCTGAGTGCTGCCTGGCAAGGGACCCGTACTGTGCCTGGGATGGAACATCTTGTACTCGCTACCTGCCAAACACCAAGAGGTCAGGGACACAGACTTTGACACATTAAATAACACTGCAGTACTTCAACCAAAAATGAAGGTGTACTTCAAGTATAAAATTTTGTTCAACAATGTGTTTTAGACGTTTCCGTCGCCAGGATGTGAGAAATGGAGACCCCAACACCCTGTGCTCCGGAGGTGAGATTAACTGCTGAGTTTAAATAAGACATATTTTCATACATCTTGCATAAAACAATTACATTTTAGTAATTAATCATCATAATATATACAAAAAATTGCCAGAGCTTTGTGCCAAATTATCTCCCTACTATGACATAAAGTTTTCCTTTAAAGTCCACTTATGACTAACAGGAATCTATTCAGTAAAGCTGTATACACAGGAACAACTTTCACATCCATCATAATCCCATTGTTTGGAAAATGTTGTTTCCACTGACAGATGTTCAGGATGTACCTTAGAATCTTAAACATTTGCAAATGTACACAATCATTTCAAAACTGACAGAGATCAAATGCCATTTTACTAGTTTGATAATCCAGGGAATCAGCAGTATCTTTAGTTTACTGTTTCTCTGTTTTCCCAGTTATTGGTGAAAAAAGGATCTTTTGAACCCTGTTTGCTTTCTAGTATCCCTTACGCCATCAGATTTATTAGCTAACGATCGTTTAACAGAAGAATTTTCGATGTTCAAACTCACAGAGACTCTTGGCATCTTGCAGGTCACTATTGCTGTCCCAGAGAAATTGAAAATACTTTCCCCTAACCCCGTGCTGACCTTTGTCCTCACAGACCACAATACCGGCATTCTGCTGCTATCTGTCTTTCTGCCACATAACTGAATCAGGCTAATCGCTCATTCTGAAGGCGCTGCTGAATAACATGATTACAGCATGTGGCATTCAAGCTGGTTGTATAAAAATAATGAAGATCAGGCTAATTGTCTCTGATACAATCGTAATAAAACACTTGTCACGGGTCTTTTTGGCACTTAATTCCCCAAACAATTTGTGTATTTAAGGTGATTAGAAAAGCTTTGTGGAACTTTGACCTCATTTACCTAGATACGATTAAAATTCTGCAAATGAATCTGTTTTTTTAATTCATGAACACCATGTCTGGAAATGGCAAATATATATTCTGCCTGGCTGAATCCTGCAGGACAAAGACTGTGTGTGATGTCAGACACAAACATCCGTCCAGACAAATATTTCCCAATGCTACAGATGTGGCCATCATGTATATTTGTAGTGAACTGAGGCAGTGGCCGCATCGGTACCTATGAATCAGTGTTTGTTAAGTGGCCAAATATATTACAGCGCTTACTGAATTATTGGCTGCAGATCTCTTCAACCCACAGTCCTTTAAAATTATGTTCCCAAATATATACACATAAATGTAAAAAGATGCTGCATCAATGTTTTCTAATCTAGTCTTTTATAAATAAATCAAGGACAGGAGCTAAAAGTGCATGTTTTGGTTTATTGCACATTCATTTCCAGCTCCATTATTGCAGTCCAGTCTTCAGTCTGACCTGCCCATTCTTCCCTGTCGAGATTTTTTATTTCCGTCTCATCCAGTCCTCAGTTATCTATTCTTCTCCTGACCTTTTTAAAGCTGACTGTGCTGCTCCAACTTGCCCTCCCTACTTCAATTTATTGGGATTGTTGTCTTTGCTGCCTCCTGCAGATCACCAAAAGCACCGCGTCACAGAGAGAAAGCTGTATGGCGTTGAGGGAAGCAGCACTTTCCTGGAGTGTATTCCAAAATCCCTTCAGGCAAGAGTGACATGGACCTTCCAGAAACAACTGCAGAATCCCAGAGAAGAGGTGAAATGAATGAAGGAGATACATGGTGGAAATTGGGGTTTGAAAGAGGCTGTTTTACGAAAACCTTTTGAAATTTCTAGAAACATAACAGGTTTCTTTTAGCGCTCAAGCATATTGATATCCTCTGTTTCAATTCATTTTACTTCTGTTTTTCAGTTGCGTCTAGACGACCGTGTCATCCAGACAGACCGAGGCCTTCTCATCCGCCGGGTCCTGAAGAGGGACATTGGTGTCTATCAGTGCCATGCCATGGAACATGGCTTCAGCCAAACACTATTAGTCATTACATTAGAAGTTGTACCTTTGGCACCCTCCTCCGTCTCCAATCTCCCCTCTGATGCCCCTGTGCGACTAGAGCCCCGCAGTGCAGGAGGGTCCCCCATGACCAACCAAAAGCTCTGGTACAGGGATTTCATGCAATTGGTGGACCACCCCAACCTGAGCACTGTAGATCAGATTTGCGAGCAGGTTTGGGCACGTAAGAACAGTGCTAACGACCAATTGGATAAGAGCTTTCCAACTGCAGTGAAAGATGACACACCACATGGCCCTTCTGTGCGCCCAGCTAACAAGAAGTGGAAGCATCTTCAGGAGTTACGGAAGGGGAGAAACCGCCGAACCAACGATGGAAAACCAAACCCTCGGGCACCACGCAGTGCTGGGGAGTAAAAACCAAGAGAAAATGATTGATGGATTAAATGTGATTGATACAGGGAGAAAGAAGGAGACTGATAGAAAGAGAATGAAAGACAAGAACTCTCTGAGGTGTTTTCACAGACACATATACTCATGCACCTAAACACACACATACATCTATATACACTACATTTCCTCATTATGTATATTCATCCCTGGATGCCCCTATTTCCAGGTACCGAAATCCCAGAGTCTCCATTCCACTGGCCAGCATCTGCATGTGCTGCCTTAAGCCTAAATACATTCTGCACGATCCCTGTACACTGTTGAGTGAAAAAGCAGTTACAGACACCCATGTGTTGGTGGGTAATAAACTCACGCGCCTGCATTTCCTTTTGCCTCTCAATATTGGAGCTGGGTTCACAGCATAAGAAAATCACTTGTCATTTGGGTGTCAATGTTTTTTTGCTATATGCCAACCACAAATGTTACAAGTGGACAATAGTACATATTTTGAACATTTGCCCTCTGGACTACATCCCTTGCACCAAGACATCCCAAAGTTTCGATGAACTCCCCTCATGACTTTTCTAACCTGAAAATTTCATAATGAAAAGAAGACTCACTTGTGGGAATTAACAGGGTTGAATGGTAAAACATGATAACTGGAAAATACTGTAATATGTCAATTAACTGGAATCAGTTCCCAAGATGAGTGCATCTTGCACAATATAAACACATTTTGAATACAACTGGATAAAAAGATTGATAAACACCGTGTACTGTGCACATGCATATCCCAAAAACTTTCACATGTTTTTTTGTGCTTATTAAATCAGATGAAGTAGAGATGCTGGCAGTGGGGCAGCCTGTGGAATAGAGCAGTATGTTGCAGAATGTAGGTTTTCAAGTTTCTTTACTGAGGCATGCTGAAGCAATTTAACTCATGCATGCAGTCATGGTCAAAATGAAACAGTAATCTCACACCCAGGCCATTTGTTATGTGTTACTGGTATAAGATCACTTCAAAATGAGGAGTTTGAAGATAATGAGTTAAAGATTAGATGTTTACGGTATGCAGATAAATGTTGAGGCATTGAAATGGATATCAAGGAAAACCCGAAATAAGACTAGGACTGAGTTAACAAGTCAAACGTACACAGAAAAGGGTTGTTCCCAAATTTCACTTTGAAATTTTAACTTTGCTAGTTTTACTTTTGGCTGGGTAGATTTTTTTTCTTCTTTCTTTCTTTCCTTTTTTTTCAACATCAAGGCTAGATAATGGTGGCTTGATTTGAAGCATCAATCATGGAAAGAGGAGGAAAAGATTCAGTAGATCTAAGTGGACTCCAAGTCTGACACATTATGCTTCTGGGCAGCAGTACAGTGTATATATAAGCATGATATTTATGTTTGAGACTGTTTTTTTATATATACTAAGTGGTACCTTGCTCTTTGACACTGTTTTTGCATATTTTGTTTGTCATACGTACATCCATTTATGCAAATTAATATTTGAAATGAGCGGCTCTAGCACCCCTCATTTGGCACGAAAAATGGACACATATGTTCCTGTGCGCTACCCACAATACATCTTGCATCTGCCTTGAAACACTGTTGAAATCATTTCTAAATGTAGTAATGCAGTCAATCATTTCAT
>CAAKHD010013448.1:84013-101411 GCA_901007705.1 Fistularia tabacaria
ATATCCCCTCACAATATATATAAATAATAAACCTCTTCATCCTATTTATTTTTTTTTTTATTATTATTATTATTATTGTTATTATATATATATATATATATATATATATATATATATATATATATATATATATATATATATATATATATATTCTAGTCTTCTATTAACTCATTGATTTTTTTGAGCTGTGTGAGGAAAACATAGAACCCTAAGAGAACAAATACAGACATGAAAAAACATGAGAACTCTTCACAAATAAAAAACATTCGGAATCAAAGCAAGAATCTTCTAGCTGTGTCCCTGAAACGCGAACATCTGTTCCTACCACATTAAAAACACATAGATTGCATACAATTGTCTGTCATGGTTCTCAAAATCTTGTTGTGGCAAATGGACTTTTTCAGGTTTTTGAAGACATTTATGCTCTTATCGAAGAGGCTTCTTCAGTTCTCAAATGAAGATGAAATCAAGAAGTCATGAAGGTGGAAGGCAAATGTCTTAAAAAAGTTCAGTTGCTGCTAAAACACTTTTTCAGTGATGTATTCAATTGTTATTACCATGCTGACATGTAGATCCTCTTACCAAAGAGTGCCCAACTCCTCCATTAATCATTGGCAAAGCTAATTACTTCCAGGTTACCATGTGTGCATTGGTTTTCTAATAGTTTAACTTTCGTCTTGCAGCCAAAATTGCTTTTATCCGAAATGTGTTAAAGCCATAAAACTTCATTCAAAAACTTAAAATTATTTACAAGTTTGTCAGAAAGTTATCAGATTCCATCTAAAAGCTCAAGGTTAATTTCTCTTTCTTGAATAGAAATACTTTTGCAGTAAAATCACCTACCTGGTAAAATCAGTCATTTCCATCATTATCATACACATCTGTTTAGCCAATACAATAATGTCATTGCCGTTGTCATCCCACTTTGCAACTTCTGCATCAAGCTTGCACTTTTCTTGTCTGAAGCTCTCTACTTGCTCGGCAATCTTGGCCTTTTCTTCCTGAGGAAGCTGTGCCATGATTGCCTGCAGTATACAGACCAAATATAGAGGAAACAAATTTATTAGAGGAAGAGAGGATTATTTGAGAGTCAAGTAGAGAAAATTGAGAAGACAAATTATTATTTTACTGAAACAGAAGAATTTAGCGACATCGGAGATAAGGCTAGTGAGGGAGACTGAAGGGGAAAAGATGAAATGAGGTATGAATGAACATGGCGATGCTTATCGAAAGACTTAAGAAGAGACTTTTTAGTCTGTCCTAAAGAACCTGAACATGCAGACATGAAATGGAAATCATGCTTTTGAAATGATTCAAAATAAAGTTTGAAAGTTTGTCTTACGAATTAACATTTTCAAACCTTGAGAGCCTACATCTATAAAGAACAAATCAGTTTTGCTTTTTTCTTTTATTTATTGTCCTTCAATGAAAGGTTTTCTCTCTAGGCCTGTAGTGGTCAGGGAGTGGTCTACTTTAGTGGCAGACCAAAAATGGCCATAATCTTGTGGCAAGGTCACATGCAAAGTCAGAGTCCTGCATTACTCAGGAAATAAATGCATAATTACCTGACTTCTTAGAGCAGAGAATGAATGATGCATTTGTTCAACACAATTTCAGGAAAGTGGGATAGAAGAAAGAGTACACTGGCAGCCATTGGGTTGATTATATTAGGTTCGGAAGCAGAAACAGAACAGGAGAAGGGCTAAAAAAAGTATGTTATTATTTAACATAATCTATTATTGCATGTACTGCGGGGATTGTGGTTCCCGCAGTGAAAAATTAACGTTCTCTTTTTTTTTTTCATTTTTGTGTGCAATGTGTCAGAGAAAAAATGAAAACAAAAAAATGAAAAGTCTTTTTCTCACAATGTCATGTTGTTAGAAGAGGAGTATTTTTTCAAATACACTTTTTTCAAAAGTTTCCCCTGAAAGGTTGACAAATTTGTTCATATGCACAGGCCTACTGATCTCTACGGTGAGAGTATCATAAAGCTTTGACACTGGTTAGCTATGAAGAGCTTAAACAATCAAATTGACACTTCCAAGCCAAGTCGTGATTTGCTGAGCCAAGAAAAAAAGCTATTAACCACTATACAGTGGATACCACTGGCAGAACGTGTAGTTTTACAGAACAGCAACCCTCTGCTGATATCAAGTGTTTTAAAAAAAAAAAAAGTTGAAAAATAACAAGATACTGGTGCAGTGACAGCACTTGCAGTCACTTGGAAAATTAACAGTTTTCCGTCTTATTTCATCTGTGTATCACATAAACTGTCGTGGACACTCAGGGGCCTGGCCTCTCACCCCACAGGACTATGGGATGGAAATTGACTGTCAGTTTGTTATTGGTGTTTAAGACCGCTGCACCGTGCTCCTTCACGGCACCAGGGAGATCCAAGGCCGGTACCCGAGTGGCAGCTGTGGACCCCGGCGGACACACCAAGCTGCCATTCATCAGGGACTTGAAGTCAGGTAGAAGGTTCGCAATTGAGTCTGCTACCCCCGACAAGAGCGGACACACAGGCCCGGGACAGCGGCCCGCTACTGAGTGGCTAACGGTTCGTCCATTACGACATTTGGTTCACTGTTGATGTCGTCTTTTTTTTTTCACAAATGCCATTTTGATTGGGATTTCGTGATTGCCTTCATCACTGACCCCATCATCGGCCCGGACTTCCTGTCCGCGACTGGTCTACTTATGGATGTGACGAATCACCATTAAATTGATGCTGTGTCTTTGGTCAGTTTGTGACAGGGGGTGCTGGGCCTTTAACAAATGCTAACTTTTTCGCATCTGGGAATGTTTTCCAATGTTTGCTAGCGTATTTCCTGTCACTACACCCGCCTTTTCCACTGCGTCTACTAAACACTGTGTGGAGCATTTCATCCCCAAGGTGGGACCTCCTGCGGGTAAGCTAGTCACAGCTAAGGAGCAGTTCACCACCATCGAGTGTCTGGGGATCATGAGGCGGTGAAACAGCCCATGGGCCTCCACGCTCCACATGGTGCCCAAGACCGATGGGCCATGGCGTCCTTGCGGCAGCTTTTCGAGTAACGCCACTACGAACGACTGCAACCCAATACCCCATATCAAGAACTTCTCCGTACGGTTATCGGGTGCCACCATCTTCTCTAAGGTGGACCTGGTGCACAGTTATCATCAGGTGCCTGTGTGCACAGAGGACATGGCCAGGACCACATTTCGGCTTGAAGGGAGCCGCTCAAACCTTCCAGAGGTTCATGGACTCAGTGCTAGGTGACCTTGCTTTCGTGTTCGTCTACCTTGACGACATTCTGGTTGTCAGCCCGTCGGCTAATGAACAACTGGAGCACCTGACACAGGTTATCCGTCTGTTGGCAAGCACGGCTTCATAGTCAACCCAGCTAAGTGTCAGTTTGAACTGCCGATGATTGACTTCCTGGGCCATCACAAATTTGCCACAAGGCACTGTCTAATTCCCTTCAAAGGTACAAGCAGTAACGGAGTTTCCTCGCCCAGCCTCGGTCAAGGCCATGCAGGAGTTCCTGGGCATGGTTAATTTCGAAAACCGTTTCCCTCCCTCATGCTGCTCACCTTCTTCAGCCACGTTACGGGGAGTTGTGGCTCAGGAAGGCGGGTGACACGGCTGAATGGACTACTGAATGAGTCCAGGCTTTTGAAAGGGCTACGTGCACCCTGGATAATGCAACCCTCTTCGCCCATCCTGCACCCAATGCACCCATTGCGTTAACAACTGGTGCATCTGATATTGCTGTGGGGGCTGTTGTTGAACATTGTATTGTGAATGCGTGGTAGCCCCTTGCGTTTTTTTTGCCGCAAACTACAGGATAGCAAGCGTAAGTACAGTGCTTTTGACAGGGAGTTGTTGGCCCTGCATCTGGGAGGGCATCATTTCAGGCTCCTGCTATAAGGTCGCTCCTTCAAGGCTTTTGCGAATCACAAGCCACTGACCTTTGCCATGTCCAAGGTGACTGAACCGTGGTTGGCTTGCCAGCAGTGCCACCTCACGGCCATTTCTGAATTCACGATGGACATTCACATTTGGCTGGGAAGTCAAACCCTGTTGCCGATTGCCTGTTGTTGGCGCTCGTGTGCCCCATGCATGTCGGGTTGGAGGCCGTTGACCAGCCCAGTGACCCAGAGGTCTTTGCCCTGTGATTGATGCGCATGGGCCTCAAACTGGAGGAGGGGGTAGTGCAGGACAGAAGCCCTACCCTCCTCTGTGAGGTGGTTTCAGTGGGCTGGCGTCATCGGGTGTTTGACTCAGTTCACTATCTCTCACTGGGTGTCAGTGAGGTGGGTGTGTTCAATGTTTGTCTGGCCTGGCACCCGTAAGGACGTCAAAGAGTGGGCAGCTGCATGTGTGCTGTGCCAGGCAGTGCCGTGCTTACAAGCACGTAAGGGTTCCCCTCAAACAGTTCGGGCCAGATGCTCTGACCATGTCCATGTCGACCTTGTGGGCCCTCTACCTCCTTCGCAGGGTTTTACACACCTGCTCACCATGGTTGATTGGACCACCAGGTGCTCAGATGCTGATCCACTGTCCTCCACCACAACCTCAGACATGTCACGGGGTGTTTCTTGCGCCTTGGGTCGCCTGTTTCGGCACTGCGTCAGACATTTCTTCTGACAGAGATCAACAGTTCATGTCGGCGCTCTGGTCAGCACTGGCAGGGTCATTGGGGGCCGAGGTATACTGTACGACAGTGTACAACCCTCAAGCTAACGGTTTGTGTGAACAGTTCCACCGGTCCCTCAAGTCAGCGCTGCGGGCCGCACTCTCAGATGGCAACTGGGTGGACCGTTTACTGTGGGTTATGCTGAGACTGCGTTCAGCCCCTAAGGACGATTTAAACATGTAGCCAGCCGAGCTAGTTCTCAGGCAGCCGCTGCGAGTTCCAAGGGAATTTCTGCCGGGGCGTTCTGCTCCTCAATCCCACGGATCCTTTTTTGTCCAGCATGCCCCATTCACCATTGTGTCCCACGGTCTTTTGTGCCTGCAGAGCTCTTGTCGGCTCAGTTTGTGTTCATGAGACATGACGCTCACCGCTTGCCTCTTCAACTCCCGTACGACGAGCTGTTCCAGGTTCTGGAGACAGGCGTTAAGAGTTTTGTCCTGGACATGGATGGGTGTAGGGAGTGGGTCACGCTGGACCTACTTAGTTTGCACACAGGGGAAGTTGTTTTTCCTTTACAGGTTACCCACTGAGGTCGCCCTACTGCTAATTCCCAGGCAGTACCTCCTCAGGTTCAGTGTTCGGTACCCCTGCTTCTTCGACTGGGGGATGAAGCAGTCGTTATGGCAGGCTGCACAAGCCCCCCATTTGGGGTGACTTTGTTTTTGGGAGTCCCCTCTGTGTGTGTGTGTGTGGTGGGGGGGTGGTGGAGGCGCTGTGTGGCGGACACTAAGGGGTGTGGCCTCTCACCCCACAGGACTATTGGCTGGGAACGTGGTTTGGGTCCGGGGAATTCTGGGACAAGGAAGTTGACAGTCAGTTTGTTATTGGTGTTTAAGGAACAAAGGTATAACTCGCTTCAACTCTGCAATCCTTCCTTCAAACGCCACAAAACCACTTAAATCGATCACAACACTGGGACGGAGCAGAGACCAAAAAATGATATAAAAACGCATACAATTTTTTGCCAATCACACCAAGGGCGATTTTGGTGTAATTGGGATGATATATAAGACTACAAAACTTTTGCTTCCCTTTCTCGTTACTCTCATCTTCACTTCCACCTCATGGTAAGCTTCATTTTCTGTGTCTTTTCCATTATATCCATACTCAATGGAAAGCGTGTCAGGATATCTCTGCTGGAAAATTGGTAACCTAACGTAACAACATAATTACTCCAACAAGAATGCTGCTGATGTCAAAATGCTGAACTATATCGAATTGCAGTTACAGTATGGATTACGTTAAGTAAAATTATTTGACAATATTCGGCATTGTTCCCTGTATGAAATTAATTATTCTTATTCTGTGCCCAAAATAATGCATTAGACCAAGAAAAAGTTAAAGGAACCAAAAATTCTCTTTACATTCATACAGTAAATCATAGGAGGGACGTAGTTTTTGCTAAAATGTACTCAAATTTATTTTGTGACAAAAGGCAGACCGAAGTAAAGAAGGAGCAGAGTAAAGGGCTCTGAACAAAAAAGAAAGCTGGAGCTGTGGTAAAAACACACTAACCACTTAGGACGTCAGTGGAGCAGGAGGGAGCTTGGTGAACCCCCTCTACAGGCCCAACCCCCCCCACTTCTCCAAAACTCTTTAGAATTCTCTTATCCCCAAATTCCTTCCCATACTTTACTGATAAGAACAAGGAGTGAGCCTTGGGAGCTTAACATAGTGGAAAACCCAACAAAGAGAGCATTGTGCCAAAACACTCATGAACTCTGCTATATCTCTGGGGATTAGAGCAATTTCCTGGTGTCTACACAGAGCACTGCATCATGAAAGGAATTCATTTCATTTTATCTGAAATAAACTATGAAAACACTTTAAAATTCAATTATTTTGGAGGATAAAAACTGTTAGCCCCTCACTATATTAATAGTATATTAATTATTATAATTATTATTAATATTATATTCTATTTTATTTGAGGTTAAATCTGTATGTCATGATAAAAAGGAATACTTTATGAATGTCTCATTTGCCCATGAGTGTTTCTGCTGTCACATTATTTACATCTCCTCATCATGCATGGTTATTTCAATTATTCCTGACTTAATTTATTTTGTGTTTATATGAAGAGACATAGACTGTGAATGTGAGGGGTGGTTATTATGCATGTTTCTCTTCTGTGATTCCATAGGGTCACAGCAACAACATATTTTGTTTATCAGTGACTCTCACTGTGGTATGAATGTTTAGCACATAAGTGTCAAATATAAAATCATTATTCAATGAACAGCATCTAATTAGAGGTTTATACTGTAAGAAATCTATTGGATCCAAGCATTTCTGTTAGGTCTTGCCGTTAATGTGGGGGGGGCCTTTAATCATTACAGTTGGCCATGTTGGCCAGTTGGTCATTTAATCCACTTTCTATAAGGATATTACACCTGTATTTTGTGACAAAGGGACACAAAGTGACTTCAATTGCTCCTGAGGGGAGCTGATGAGTTGTGTACCAGGAAACTAGTTTGGCCTTACTGGCCTAAAACTACTTAGTGTTGCAGCATTGGTGCATCTGATGTCAGATGGTCCTACATGTTACATGGTTCAAGCTTTCACGGGTTTACGCATACAACAAACTCATAGCACTTCACACCCTCGACTTGAGCTGACATCCCAGAGTAAAAAGTGTAATGCCAAAGGCTGACAATGTTCATTTTTTCATGGTATGATTTGAAACATGGAATAAAGAAAACTTGTATTTTTCAGATGAACTATTGACCAAGTTGATAAAATTAGAGACTCATTGCAAGTGAAAGCTCAATAGCACAGTTTGGGATATTAAGTAAAGTTATTAGTAAAAACAAAAATAAAAAAATGTACTTTTTTCACTTGTTTATATGTTCAATCTGAAATAAAGAGCCATTATTGCATTCTTCTTCTTTTCCTTTCAGATTTTACCTTCAGAGGTCGCCACAGCGAATCAACCTCCATCATCTAACCCTATTCTCTGTATCCTCCTCTCTCACACCAACTAACTTCATATCCTCTCTCAATTCATCCATAAATCTTCTCTTCGGTCTTCCTCTAGACCTCCTGCCTGGCAGCTCCAATTCCAGCATCCTTCTACCAATATATTCACTATCCCTCCTCTACATGACTGAACCATCTCAGTCTGCCTTCTCTGACCTTCTTTCCAAAACATCTAACATGTACTGTCCTTTTGATGGACTCATTCCTAATCCTATCCATCCACATCACTCCCAAAGAGAACCTCATCATCCTCATCTCTGCGCCCTCTAGCTCTGTCTCCTGTCTTTTCATCAGTCACTGTCTCAAAACCATACAGCATCGCTGGTCTCACCACTGTCTTGAACACCTTTCCGTTCATTCTGGCTGTTTTTCTATCGTATAGTACCCCTGACACTGTTGTCCACCCGTTCCGATCTGCTTGAACCTATTACTTTACCTCTTTTCCAGACCCTCCGTTGCTCTGGACTGTTGACCCTAAGTACTTGAAAGAGCCATTATTGCATTAATAATCTATAATGGTTTGACTTAGTTTAAACATCTTGAAAACACAAAAAAAACTAAAATATATACATTAATAAAGACACTACAATTCTTTACAGACATGAGTGGTCTGATATTGGACATGTGTAACATCTGAGACCATTATTCTGCTAATATTGGAGCATTCGATTTTGGGCCTCAAGCAGGGAGCAACTTTCTAGATATATGGGACACCTAATTGCATCTAAGAAGGATTATGAGAATGTTGGTTCATATCCATTTTCTCCTATTTGAAATGTTCTCACAAACACTGACATGCATGACCTTATCATCATATTCTCAGCTTTAGTATATGCTTGGTTATTACATTCCCTTGTCACGATATATTAGGAACAACATTAGCACCATTAACCTGAATGAATGTATTTACAAGAACCATGACTCTGAACTATTGCTTTGGTGAGTGAAAAAATCTTGACAGATACAACATATACTTGTAATGATCCTAAAAGTTTAGTTCATTCATTTTCTTTAAAAAGCTGTTCAAGGAACTCATTAAACTTATTTACAAACAATGTGCATACAAGGTGATTTGATTCTTTACATGCTGTTTGTTAATTTCTCCCCATGAGTACACACATTGTGAGGTTCATGGCTAAATAATACAAGGTCTCGCCATAGGGAGATGCAATGGGCCAATTCACATTCCTGTCATTAACAATAAATTCAAATGCCTCACACCACTACACCCCTTTTATTGCTTGAAGGAGGCAATCGCTGATGCTGTCTTAATATATTTTAAGTTGGGCCCAAGTACAAAATAGCAAATTTGCCAATAGCTGAGATTTTACCAGTCCCTTAACAATAGTGTGTGTTATGTGTTTTCATCTTTGTTTATAAATGCAATTTTATCAAAATGTCTCTGAAAAGTGTTCATGAAAAATAATCTGTCATGTTAAGATCATATAAATTAAGTTTGATGTCTTATTAATGGAACAAGTCGGATGAGTTAAGTCATAATAGCCAGCAAACAAGGATGAATATGGAGCGGGTGGTAGCTGAAGTTGGAGGTATCTACAGCAAAGTACAGTAGAGTACAGTAATTCTTGCCTTTTCCTCAAACTTCGCCTATTTCAAAAATGCATTTTTGTTGTTAGTTTGCGGTTCATGTTCCAATTTGACAGACAGAATGCTTAAATGACACACTATCAAAATGGATATCCACCCACCCGAGCACTCTGTCCAGCAATAAGTTGATCGTCTTCAGTCTGGACACTGGTCCTGCTGCGAGTATCATAGTCCTCTTGTTCAAAGTCAGAGTCATCTTCCAATTCCTCAGGTGTCTGTAAATAACACGGAAAACAACACTTGAAAACAATCACAAAATGAAATAAATAAATTTAAAAAAACGAAGAAACTATCTTTGTGTAATATAATGCTGTGCAATATGATATTCAGGGTCACCTCTTACCGCCTCACACTGATATATACCTCTAAACAAATGTGTCAAGTACACAAACACTTGAATGTGAATATTTCCCCAAACATAAAATCCATTCCGTTATGAATTCAGATTTTACCACGAGATTGTGACACCATAGCTCAATAATAAGAGATGAATGTTAACTAGAATTTTGAAGAATAGTTATTTTGCTGTTAAATAAAAAAAATGCATAAATAAATACATAAATACATAGAAAATTAGTCCGGCTTATCTGCTGAAAAGCAGGGTTGGTATGTTGTATGACATTGTTTTGGGATTATTATTTGTTTTTTCAACTGTACTCTCATCTTTTTTTGTGTATGTCATTTTAGTTTGTGCCTGGAGAAGTAAATAAGTGATCAGATGCTGATGTTGGATCAGATGAGAGGTCTCTTCTTTCTCCTCGTACTGAAAATATGCTCTACATTAAGGGAGAGAGAGCAAGAGGCTTTAAATCAGGCTTCTTTAATTGTGTTGTCCTCACATAATTAGGCCACTTGAATTTTATTTTCCAATGCCCATTTTTTGTCACTGGATAATCTCATGGATTTAATTCAGTCAATAGCCTATTCATGTCACTCCTCAAAACTCTGATCGTGTAGACACAGGGGAGAAATAAGTTTTACATAACTTTCAGAACTTTATATCCTTCACAAAAGTTATCTCATTTATAGACACTGGGGGAAAAAAAGGTTATTAATTCAAAGACAGTGTTGAAAAAAACGAAAAAAACAACAAAAAAAAAATGACAAAAACAACGACAACAACCGCAACAACAAAAATCATAGGGGACAGCTCTTGGCTCAAGTAGACCTCAAACAAGACAGACCCATCCAAGCTTTGCATACAAACTGCTAAGTGTGGCACCAGCATTCTCTTTCTATAAAATAGAATTAGACAAGAGAGAAACAGAGTTAGGATCTTGAAGTTGTTTTCTCACCAAGTAATTCAACTTGGATGGGATTATGAAGCCAGCTGGTCCCAGGCAGTTCAAAGCTGCCTGTTTTACATTATTTACCAACATCAAATTATTTTCCATAATTAGATTTTTTCCAGAGCTGAACTGGGAAATCTTCCAGCCTGCATAAAGTTGAATAAATCAATTGGATTCTTAGGAGAGGGGCCTGTTTGAGTGAAAAATACAGATACTGTATTGTTAGTAGATCTACTTGAATCAGGATTATGCAGATTACTCTATCATAGCATGCAGTAAAATAATCTGTTATCTTTATATAAAGCGGTCATGTAAAAAGTATGGCATCTTAAATGGACATTAAATAGAATATTTAATTTCAGTTACGTTTGTGTTTATCCTTAGGGGCAGGTAAGGTTTAATCAGAAAGCATCCAACATAACTCACAAAAGCCAGCAATGCACTTTTCGTTATCAGTTATATGGATGTGGAGCTTGAATGACAATAATTTGACAGATGTCTTGTGTATTCTATCACAAAAAAACAAATGAAATAACTTGACATAAAGAAAGCACCCATCATTTTTTACAATTCATCATAATTCTGAAATGCATAAAACTTGTCTGGTTCATGCTGAGCTAGCATTTTGATGTTTCCAGGTGGATATTGGTCATACCCTTATCATGAGGACAGCTTTCCTGATGTCACGGACGCCATCATAGACCAAACGGGATGCATCAATGAATTCATTCTCCTCAAAAGCCTGCGGGGGGGTTGTACTCAGTGCCTCAATCGCCACCTCTACTTGTTCAGCAAATCGAGGCATAACTACAAGTGGAAAAAGAGGGTAGGGGATGGGGGAGTGACATGAGTTAGGTTTAGAAACAAACATTAAATCACAAAATAACATTTTTGCAGGAGATGCTTGAGCCTATCCCAGCTTGGGAATTTTTACCAATTAAACCTCTGCCTGTTTTGGGACCGTGGAAGGAAACTAGAGATAAAACACGCAAACATGGGGAGAACATGCAAACTCCTCACAGAAAGGTTGAAATCAAACGAGGATGCCTCATTCTGTGAGGCAGAAGCACTCACCACTGGACCACCGTGCCGCAGCATATAATAACATAGATAAATAAATACATACATAAATAAAACAGTTGTCTTTAATGTTAGCATCAATATGCTGAAGCTGTTTTTTTGTAGTAATTAAAAGAGCTTAATGAGCCCTCACTCTCAGAACCAGTCATACAAACCATACTTCTTTATATTTAGCCACTTACGTAGCAGTATTAAGACCTAATCATTTGAAATGATTAAACCTTGATATTATGTTTTAACTTGGACTTTGTCCTCATATTAAATGTGAAGACAGTTCTGGTGTATCTAGACAAATAGTTATCAAGTTACCATTTACATACCCAAATCATCATAGTAGCTCTGGCTTGAAATATTTGAAAAACTCATATAATGACAGTTACAGAATAGTTTAATAGGATGAATAAAGAGACTTTTCTTTGAGGAGATAACTTATGTATAAAGGCCGTACATCAAAATTAACATCTAACCTGGACAGAGGTATGGGGGGTGCAGAAAAAGAGAGGTGGCAGTTTGGTTAAATAATAATAATAATGATAATAATAATAAAGATGATAGACATTCATTTTCATTCTTGAATTACTTATGACAGCTAAATCAATCAATCAGTCTGGAAGCTTTTGCACCAATAATAATAATAATAATAATCATATAGAATCATTTTAATTCTTGAATTGCTTATGAGAGCTAACTAAATCAATCTGGCAGCTTTTGCCCTAAAAGTATTCTTGTACGATACTTATTACCTGATTTAAACACAAGGTAGGTTTCATCAAATATAAGAGATACCAAAACATTTCTCTGTTTTTGATAGAGTTTAATCCACTTACTGGAGAAGCATAACATAGGCTTCTGGGAACAGCTTGGAAGGAGGTTTAAATAGAAATATTCAAATAGTTTTCAATCTCTTAATGAGCAAGGTAGCTGATGGTAAGGAGCAATTTCACTCATTCCAGTTGAGAAATGATGAAGGGAATTCAAATAGTTTTCAATCTCTTAATGAGCAAGGTAGCTGATGGTAAGGAGCAATTTCACTCATTCCAGTTGAGAAATGATGAAGGGAATTAAATTTGACCACGTAAATTTGTTTTAACCTTGAGGCTTAAGCATATATTAAATAAAAAAATGTTTTAATCTTACAACTCCTTTAAACCATAACTTTGATAAGGCTGTAGCCCTTTCATATGTTTAACAACACACAGTATTATTAATATATACATATAATATTATTATATTATTATTCATTAAGTCATTCATTGCCTATAGCACTTGTACTGCACTCAGGGTCACAGGGGTCTGCGGCTTTTTCCAGCTGTCATTTGGTGCCAGTCAATCACAGGGCCACATTTAGAGACATACATCCAATCTCTCATTCATCCACATGTTTGGGTCTCCAATTAAATACCTATTGCATGTTTTTGGAAACCAGAAAAACAGATAAATAAAATAATGTAGATGATTGTCACCATCATCATTTGCTCGCAGCTCCTATTTTCACACTAACAAAGACAGCTTCACCATGGATGAGGGAAATCATGCAATTTGAATCAACTAGAAGACATTTAGTCCAGAAGCTTTAGAAATGAATCCTAATTGTAAATTTTCTACTCATTTTGTGTCTTTCCTGTTTCTTTTATTGTCAAAAAGAATGAATGCAATGAATATTAGAAAGTCAAGTAACTATACTGTGTTCCTGTATAGCAATTCAACAGAAATCTGCAGAAAAATGGGGCCAAAAGACGAAGTTTACTACTTAAAGTTTTTTTTTTTCTCAATTTAGGTAATTCCACACTGCTTTCAGATGAAGGGCCAGACAAAAGACAACACCTTGTCCTCCAGATTGGGGGTTGGGCAGGGGGCTAACAACCTCAGCCCGGAAAACAACTATCCTGTTACAGAGACTGCAAAACTAGAATACTAAATGTATAAACTAAACTAAAATAACCACTATACCTGGTCCTGATGGAGGCTTTCGCTGAAACAATGGCATGGCTGATGACAGCCCCCACATCGAAGTTGGATGTGTGAAAGGGAGTCAACTCTGACTAAAAACCACAAGACACTTGTGTGCATAGAATATAAGGACAATGTAACAGGAAGACTCTCAGGGAAATGCTACTGAACACCAGAGCCTGAAGGATGCAAAACCAAAGGTAACGCCTTGAAAAGTACAGGGCAGAGTTCTGATCGACAGGTTAGCCAGAAAAACACAGTTGAATGAGTAAAAAAACAAGATTACATAAACTCATGGGTCGAGTTTGGGCGGGTGTGAAACCAACACAGGCTGATAATAATTTTCACTTCAAATGGGAGCTGGCGGATAGCATCTGGCAGATGCAAATAAAACATGAAGAAGATCAAAGCAAGCAAATCAGTCGCTGTGAAAGACAAGAATGGGGATGTTATCACAACTGGAATTTATGAGCCAAAGCATTTGGTCCAACACTTCTAAGAAGTCCTTAATCGTAGTGAGCCTGACAAACAAGCAGAGCAAAATCTTGGCTCTTCACAATATCGCTGAACTAAGCAAAGAATACATAAATTCTGTAGATTTTAAAATGGTGTTTTCAAACGTGAACAGGAAGAGCCTCTAGATTTAAAAAAAGAAAACAACTATGATACTACGGAGTCCCTCAGAAGATTGTTATGCTGATCAGTAGATTCTACAACAACTTTGACTGTAGTGTTATAATGAACCCCACCGTGTCTGAAACATTTTCTGTAAAATCAGGTGTCCATCAAGTTGTATTATGTCTCCTAAAGTATTCCTGTTTTAACAAGGTCAAAAACAACTGACAAGGAAAAAAGCATACAGTGGATCCAAACAACGCAACTAGAATACCTTGAGTTTGCAGAAAACCTGGCCCTGCAGTCCCAAATCCAATGTGAGCTCCAGGACAAGACTGACAGGCTAGCCTAAAGTGGCCTATACATACTACACTGACTGTTTCTTCAATTAACTTTGATCCACAAATCTAAAATGTTGGCAATTGTGGGGCACTGCTAGCATGATATGATCATTGCAAAACCTAGGCTAAATGCTTCCTTATGCTCTGATGTAGTTAAAAAATTGCAACATCATCATGCCTCTCTAAATGACATGCAAACTTTGGCAATGTATCACTTTTTAATCACCCATTTGAAAACACCACACTCTGTTTCAAATTTCACATTTTCAAATGTGTTCCTTTTTCTGAGAAGATTTGTTTGAGCCACTCAGGGAGGGAGGAGGTGAGAGGAAAAGAAGAAGCCATAGCCACTTTCCCATTTGGCTATTGATTTCTCCCCCTCTCAAGGACACGATTCATGCCTAGACCTGAGAGGAGACTGTTAGGAATTGATGGCTCAACTCTACACAGAAGAGTTGTGTATCTTAGCTGCCAGTATTTGGCTTGGGCATAAATCTTATCACACTCAATATGAGAGAGACAAATTGGTGGGGAGAGATAGGGGTAAAAGGTAAGCATCCCATGTCGATGTGACAGCTGTCAAAAAGACAGACAAGTGATTCTGAATATAAATAAGGTAAACATATATAAATATTCCAAGCAGTTCACTGTCCCCCTGCACAAATACGCACACACACAAACATGGACAGACAATTCAAGAACAAAAAAAACAAAGGTTCTTTCGTATACTGCAATTGCAGTTGATTGAATATTTGAAATAGTTCCTATTACTGTCTTGTTTGTTTAATTTTAATTGGTAGAAGCTGTTAGATTTTATGTAAAATATCAGAAGCATGCATCTAAATATAAAATTTCACTTAATAAGTAAACTGTTACTTCTAAATACTTGGCTCAGTGGCAAAGGACAAATGTATTAGACAACACACCAGTAGACAAAAGACAATTTGGCAAAGCACATCAATGAGTTCCTCTAAACTATCTTAGTGAAACCCTTCCTGACAGATATTGAATCCAGTAATTTGGACTCTGTACCTCCTCAAAAGTGTGGTCCTATATTCTTTTCCTTTGTGCACTTGATCATCTTAACTCTGGGTTCACATCCTCAGACATCGACTGAGTGGAGGAAAGCAAAAGATCAAAAGATCAATGTGTGGTTTATGGTTAAGATCAGATGTGCAAGATAGCTCTAAAAAACCCAACTGTCATCACTACAATGGAATCAGCAAGAGGAAAAAAACAGCTCTTCATCAACAAAAAATATAGAGCCAGTGTGGGGCACAGTCATTGGTTCCATGCTTTAACATCTCAGTTAGATTCAGACAATGAGTAAAAATTAAATCTTGATAAAATTCAAGGCTTGAGTCATTCTTAAAGCCACATAACTAGCATGACTTGTCTATTTGCTTCCTATGTATAGATGTATAAAAGATGTATAAATTAATGCGACTTTTCCAACTCAGGATAGCATATGATTCTCATAGAGAGGCAAGACCAACATTCAAATTCATTATATCAAATAAGATATTATTTTCTTTATGATCAAAATGAAACGAGTCAATTCACAATTAATCAAAATGGTTCAGTGTAGAGTCCATACATCCAAATCATAAAGATAATATTTAATTTCCCCCCATTTTCACATTTAAGATAGTATGAAATAAAATATCTCTGAAAGTGGTAAAAGGTCTCCTTTTTCATTAAGGCTTTGACATTGATTGATAAAAAGGAACTTTCTTCATACTTGTAATCTGGTCTGACCTGAAATTATTTAAATTTAAGGGTGGATTTATACAGGTTAATAATTTTAATCAGTTCAGGTGAGTTACAACTGTAATACTTAAATAGCCATTGGCATGAGGTCTGGTGAGGCAGCTGAGGCAGAGCTGTTATCATAAAAAATAAAATAAACTAATAATGAAAAAATAAAATAGATCATCTTTGTCCTCTGATCGGTTAGACATTTATTCTTATTATGATTCAAATCATTTTAAACATATTCTTTTGCAATATTAACTTCATTGGCACATTTTGCAATCAAATATAGGGCAGAAAACCAAGGTGCGACAGCGGTGAGCCTCACCTCGCCTCTGAACATACACAATGTGAGCTGTTTGGTGCATACTTGTTTCTGTTTCTCAGCATCTAGTAAATGTAATGGTTGTAGAAAATTTTTTTATACACCATCACTTTCTACAGCCTGCGCCTGACTCCAAATCTTAGAAAATTTCTGGTTTCTCTACTGTCTTGTACACCTTTACTTTCATTCTGGCTAATACTTTTTTATCACACATTACCCCTGACACTTTTCTCCACCCGACCTGACACTTTTCTCCACCCGTCCAACCTGCTTGAACCTGTTTCTTCAACTTATTTTTACATTCTTCATTGTTCTGGACTGTTGAGCCTTGGTACTTAAAATCCTCCACCGTCTTTTGAACTCGAAACACCAGAATTAATTGAATGTGTTTTTTTTCATTTGTATCCCACTTTTACCTCTTCTGTCATTTACACTACTTTTACAGAAAGTGATCTCTTCGTTTACTCTTTTATGTATTTAATGCCTGCTCATCAGATAATGGAGGAAACACATTGTTTTGCTCCTGTTGCACTGAAGCAAAATGGGAGAGTGAAGAGCTCGGCAAGGAATAATCGATAACGGAGCCTTGGAGTTTTGGATGATAGATTACCTTTGTTACTAAACACCACCATACTACTATATGGTGAAACTATTTCATATACTATGAAAAGCCACGCCCCTCAGTGCCCCCCCCCCCCCCCCCCCCCCCACCCCCCCACACCCACCCCCCCCCCCCCACAAGCCCCCCAAAACAACCACCCCCCCCCAACGACCGCTCCG